>JASAND010006457.1:0-46725 GCA_030248195.1 Trissonchulus latispiculum
CCTCCTACTACATGGTTGACACCGATGGAGCCGTGGTTGTGATCCATCACACTCTCACCTCCTGACTTTTCCCAGCTCAAAAAAACTTTCTTTTATTTCCTGAACTTTTTCCTGTAAATACTTTCCTTCTGACCTTTTTGCTTGACATTGACCACATTTCCTTGGTATGACTTTGTTTTTATTTGTTTTGTGTGCGGGGACCGCTTTTTGTAAGGCGGGGCGAGTGTGACGTATCAACCTGTTTTGCACCCCCCCCCTGGTTTCTTTCAAATTTTCCAAAGTTTTAACCTGTCAATTTAATTAATTTCTTTCTTTAAACTTTTCACCCATACAGTTTGTCCTTACATCCGTTTCGTTTTGCCCCAATAATTCTTAACGTCATTTTCTCATTAAATTTAACCCACTCTTTACACATATTTTTAAACTATAAAAGGGCCGCTCACCCAACTTCGGCCTTCTTTCATTCTCTTTCGCTCTCAAACTGCACTTGTGCATTAACTGATTTTCATACTTCACACCTTGATCTAACTGCTCAGACATCTACGTCATGCTAAACCCGCTAAGCTGTGTTCTTGGTCTTACCTCTTTTTTTTTCGCTACGTGCCACACCCCAGTCGCATTCGCCTATAGGGGTAGTGCCAGAACCAAATTTAATGTTCCAAATAGGAGAAGGGAGTAAGGTCTGGCACTGAATAATTGCTTTCTGCAATTATCCGAGGCGTCATCAAGGCTACTGCCGCAACAGAAGTGAACACGCTGCTAGCTGTGCATTCGTGCTCACCCATTGGCTCCACCAAGAAGGGTTTCCCCTCCAAGACGGCCAATTCCTTGCAAATCTCGGACATCACATAAGAAATTATATTGGGAGGGAGGGGTGGATTCTGGTACATCAGCACCACCATATTCTTTTAAGTAAAATGACACTGGAGCCGACAGCTACCAGAAAAGCTTAAATTCTTGTGGTAATGGCGTAAAGTCAAAAATTGATTAATTTTATTGAGGGATCCTTAGGATCCAAACTTTCATGTTTGCGGCCGAATAATGCAGATGGTACATTCTCCCAATCTGATCAGCCTAATGTGTTGCGTATCACAATATTCCAACAGTCATTTGAATGACAAAAGACCCAGGGGGACCTTTTTCACCCCCCAGCCTAGTGTCAAACTTCAACTGACATGATAATATTCTACCTAGCGACGCTTTCCAAAATTGAGGAATGTTTAAGATTGTGTGAAACAACTCCTCTTAACTGAGGTTTGTTTATTTACTCACTTACTGTTCATGCGTTAGTCTCCTCTTAACTGAGGTATGCTCTCATATATAATATTAAACCTGTATAACTTACCTAACTCTTCTCTCTAAGCTCCCGTCCTAGCCACCTACCCATTCGCCACGTTACAAGAATATCCAAAAGAGTTACATGATCTACACAAGTCTAGTTATCCTCTTGCAGTCTGTTATTATCTAGTTATGCTCTTGCACCAGAAAAATAGTTTATTGATGATTCCATGTTGTCTCCATATTGTAAGAAATTGAAATCTGAGCTAAGTGTTAAAGCTGGTAAAGCGAACAAGCTTGTCTCCAATCTTTTCGCAAAACAAGTATATAATTCATTTCCGTATGAATTCATTGAAGCATGTTCCTGGCGTTTCATCAGTCTCCCTGGATGCAGTCTTACATAAGCTTTAACACTAATCTACGTAAAAATGCAAAGTCTGAATTTGAAAAGATTGTTTAAGATTTGGAGAATGTTCGTGGGTATCTGGATGTGAAACTGGTAACTGAGCAAGCTAAATTTAGCAAACTGGTATCAAATCCTCGTTTCGAAAGGACTACTGCCTTTAGCGAAGATTTGGTGGCAGTTTGTATGACATGTGCGACAATTGAGTTCAATAAACACATGTATATATTGGGCTTACTGTTCTTAGTTTGTCCAAGCTGCTTATGTACGAGTTTCATTATAATGTATCATTCCCAAGTATGTGTGAAGTACTGTGTGCGTACCTCTGTAATAAACTATATCGGACTCCAGTAAACGATTGCAAGTAGGTGTTCAGTGTGTGATATCCAGCCCTCGCTAAGCGATAGAAGATACAAAGAGAGCGAGAGACTAGCGAGTAAACCAGAGTAATGTCACCTAAGGGTCCTAGAGCCTAGACGACCATTCCCTAAAGCTAATAGACAAAATAACCGCTAGGTTTTACTATCGTGAACACAAAATACTCATGCCAGTTTTAGAATAAACATACGAGACTAATAGAAAACACAAAATGTGGCACTATAAGCAGATGCAAAGAGCACACAAGGGAGGGCGTTACCCACTCCCGTATACCTAAACCTTGCCCACGTCTCCTACCCGACTAATAGATCACCCGACCCCAATACTGTTGACACTCCAACTGCGTGGAACTACGCTTTCTCTTTCTTATATATACTTTGTGCTAGTGGCGTAGCTAGCCTAAAAGAAATCACCTTTATCATTCATGAATAAGACAGTTTGTCGAAATAGTTCAAAGTTGTACAATTTTATCGAATAGAATATACTTTACGCCACACATATGAAGATAGCACTACATGTAATTTTCAATGCTGCGCTGCTGCGCAGGCTGCTATCAGTGCCCTAATGGGTAATATCCCACATATGCATATGTCAAATTGCTTTTTACAGACACTGATCGTTTGTGTTATTTTGTTGAATAGCAGGATGTTTACAAAGATATGCTTAAGGATTGTCATTTATTTGACTTTAGCGATTACCCGTCTGACCATCCGTTCTTTTCTGTCACTAACAAAAAAGTGATGGGAAAACGAAGGATGAGACGAATGGTACTGCTATTGTCGAATTTTGTGGTTTGCGTGCGAAAATGTACAGTATAATGCGTGGAAATGAGGCTAAGAAAAGGGCGAAGGGGGTTAAAAAATATGTTGTGAAAAGGTATTTGAAACATGAGGATTATGTTCGCGTATTGTTTGAAAAGTCCATTCGTCAAGGCATGATGAATACGATTAGAAGTAGCAAGCATCAAATTTATTCCATATCAACTAACAAAATCAGCTTGTCTGCTTTTGATGATAAGCATTATGTACTCGATGATGGTATTTCGAGTTATGCATATGGACATTATAAAATTTATTGAAACTTTTATATGTTACAAACTTACAATTAAATGAAAGGAATTGTATTTATTGTTATATTAATGACATACATATAAAATTGAATCAGATTAAAATAGTTCAGTCAGATTTATTAGTAAGGTAAGCTTTTTCAGTCGAATAGGTATTGATCAATTGGCAGGCTCGATGAGCAGAACAGTATCGGGCTCCTTCCTTGAGCGGGCAGCATCCATCTCTCTCCATTTGCGTCATAGTAGCTTAGCTGGGTACACCCATCGCCCCTGCTTCCATTATCCGAACAAAGTTCTTCCGTCGCATTAGGCCATCTCTGATAAGATTCCACTGACCAGTGCCCTTGGTGATTAGGATCTGAACATTGTTGTTTGAAATGATGGTAGAAATTTCATCCAGGACTTGGTTCCATGTAAGTAGATAGGAGCTGCTCTCCCATGATAAGCAGGTTTGCATTGTCAGAGTGAGTTCAGGAAAAGTAAAAGGTGCTCGGATAAAACAATGATGCATATCGGTTTTGTTAGAACCTGGTTGTTTATTAAGAATTGTTGTTTCCAGTGGGACGTCACCAAGCAATCGAACACCAATGCAACTAACAGCAACAAAAGCACGCAGGCGTTGTGTTTTCGAGCTTTAACACGTAAAGATACGGCGAGTGAGCGTACAGAAATGTGTACTGGGCACACATTTGTGTGGGGGGATCACTAAGTACACGTTTGTGGGGGGTCAGCCGTTAGCGTGCAGAGCATGTACCTTGAGCTGATAACAGACAGCCTGCCAGCTGTCACACTCTTCGTTATTATATACTCTTGGTAATATGTAGCAATTCAGAGGGCCGTATATTATTTTGTAATTTATGTAATGCAAAAATATAACGCCCAATTTCTATTAAATCCAATTGTTGTCATTATCGTTAATTTTTAATCTAATAGAGCTGATCTCTAACTAAATTAGGTAAAATTTTGGGACTAATTTACTAACTAACTACCAGATGTATTTTGTAGTAGTTGGTGTAAATTTGTGTGTCCCCACTTTCCTACAGGCTCCCCGTCGGCGTCCCTCTAAACTATCCCCTGGCGAGGTGTAAGCCCAATTCCAGCCGCCTGGACTTACAGTCTCCTTAGCAGTAGGTCAGCGTTTCGTTGCTCCAATCCTACAAGTATTGGGGTGAGGTCCTGGTTCTATTCCATTACATATGTTTAGGTAACAAAAGTTTAGTCAAGCCCCCTTCGGTTGGGAAAAATCGACAGGGAAGGCGATTTATTTGAAAGGTTTCGTTGGTATGCAAATTTAATACCAAGAATATTATTAATCCAGCCAAATGCAATTGTAATGTCAAGAAACACCATAAATATTTATTCATGTTCACCCCTCCTTTGATCGCAGATCACTGCATCCAAAATGACCCAGAGCAACCCACACCCCATAACCGATCATCTCTGTGGTTTAAGGTTAACTTAAACTCAGTATTCAAGTGAGCATATTTTAAGCTATTTCAATTTCTTGTTTCGGGTTTTATAAATTTAAATATTTTGCTCAAGAAACTGTTCAATGTTCAAGTCTTATCTCTAATGCAGCAGAATCCACGGTCACGTGGGTAACAATAAAAATTACCCCTCCTGTTTTTCAGCAGCAATTTAGTTAATTAATGCAGCATGTACGAATGGCTGCTAAGTGCTAAGAGCTATGGTTAAAGCAAAGAAGGGGGGGCCATTTAATTCATTAAATTCAATCGCAAAATTCCAGAATTCCATCGGCACAATACTGTGAAAATTACCCAGAATTTCAGTTGAAGAAACCCACGGCGTTTTCGCTTACAATTTTCCACAGCAGCTCTCTAAACTAAAGTCTGACCAAAAAATGTAGAAAGCGAAATTGTTTGCTTTATATCTCGTAAACGCTTCAAGATAACTGCCATAAATTATATATTTTCTGAACCGGAATGATGAGATCTTTCTTCTCGTGAAAAAATTTTTTTGAAATTTCCCGTGCGATTTCAAAGGGTGCCGCTTTTATATGTCCAGAAGGATTGGTAAATGCTACAACCACGATTTTTTCAGGAAAATTTTCCCCTTGCCCGAATGTCCTACACACCAAATTTCAGCTTTGTTGGTTGAAAATTGCGTGAGTTATTCCATTTTTTAGATTTTCAAAATCCTTTGATCTTTGCCGCTTTTTCGACTTTGACTGATTGTTACTCGCCACTCGCTCAACGAAAAAAATTTTTTGATTGGATTTTCAGGACCGCCTGGGTGTCCGCTTTCATCTGATATACGTGGTATTTCAAAATTTGAAAGTCGATTTTTTCGAAAAATACCACTTTTTGACCCAAAATTCCGGCAAAGCGAATCCACCAAAAGTGAATAAAAATAACATAATCATAAAGTTCATTATGAGCTGAATCCAACGATATAAAGTTTTCGTGGCTACGACTTATATTGCGCCAGCAATGAATTTTTAAACATTTCCCTTATTTCAAGCTGGTTTTTGGCTTCCTTTGATGTTGCCGCCTAGATTTACCTGAACCAGCGTAAACTAGCAAAAACCAGCTGAAATAAGGAAAATGTTTAAAAATTCATTGCTGGCGCAATATAAGTCGTAGCCACGAAAACTTTATATCGTTGGATTCAGCTCATAATGAACTTTACGATTATGTTATTTTTATTCACTTTTGCTGGTTTCGCTTTGCCGAAATTTTGGGTCAAAAAGTGGCATTTTTCGAAAAAATCGACTTTCAAATTTTGAAATACCACGTATATCAGATGAAAGCGGACACCCAGGCGGTCCTGAAAATCCAATCAAAAAATTTTTTTCGTTGAGCGAGTGGCGAGTAATAACCAGTCAAAGTCGAAAAAGCGGCAAAGATCAAAGGATTTTGAAAATCTAAAAAATGGAATAACTCACGCAATTTTCAACCAACAAAGCTGAAATTTGGTGTGTAGGACATTCGGGCAAGGGGAAAATTTTCCTGAAAAAATCGTGGGTGTAGCATTTACCAATCCTTCTGGACATATAAAAGCGGCACCCTTTGAAATCGCACGGGAAATTTCAAAAAAATTTTTTCACGAGAAGAAAGATATCATCATTCCGGTTCAGAAAATATATAATTTATGGCAGTTATCTTGAAGCGTTTACGAGATATAAAGCAAACAATTTCGCTTTCTACATTTTTTGGTCAGACTTTAGTTCTTTTCGAAGCCAGCAATGCAGCTGCTCTTAGTGGTCGTTTTGATTGGCCTTGGATTTTGCAGTGGAACATCTCCACCACCTGGATTCCAAGAGTGCATCACTGATTGTGCCCAGCGCTATCCGAAGATAGAAAGTCAAACCAGACGAGGGATCGGGCTGGATTATGCACAGTGCAAACGATATGTTGAAGCCATGGAGTGCATAGGAACCTGCCCGGGAGGCCAGATTGTTATTGACCAAATCAAAAATAACATATACTCTGGAGCGACGGATAAGATTTGCAGAAAGTCAGTAGAAGAAGGTGGCATGCAATGGCTGGAAGAACTAAGTGGAGAAAAATAATGCCGTTGTGAGTAAAACGTGGAATAAATAATGCTTCATGATTGCATGGAAATTTTTGGCGTTTCAATAAACCGTAATGATATTCGTTAGTTATGACAAAGCTTGCTTTTTGAAGTTGAGACTGGCAGTGGTACCAATTGACCCAGCTTATGGGTTTCTTGATTATAGATAATAAGTTAACGGTTTTAGCGATAAAATAGGTTAAGATAGCTTTAGATATTGTCACATCACTGGGACTACTGAATGCACACTCAAAGTTGACAGCTGCAGATGGAACAAGAGAGCTCCCGAAAGGGAATAAATTTTGTTTTAAACTATTGGACGGAACTTGCTGACAGACTAAGTCTCTATTTTCTTGTAGAGGAGAGCTGGATTTCTTAATTCCTTGATTCCGTTCATTCACAAAATTTAACATATTTGTTCATCTGCCGGGTCTGATTGAATCTTGGTAAAAATTGATAATTAATTATTTATTAATTAAATTCTGCCCATAGGGCGTCGTGTAGTTATGACTTATGATACAGTCTAAAATTACCTAGTTTCTACAAGATGAATTTTTTGCTTTTGTCAGCTCACTGTTCTACACTTAAAAGTTTAGAGCTATGTAGACTTTAACACCATAATCACTATTAGAATCTTATTTAATTCGACTTATTTACTCTCAATAATGTTTTTATATACAGTTACAGGAACAGATATACAGATTGCAATTACGTAATAATTTGGTACAATAGAAAGCTATGCAGCGGTTTCCTTGATTCTGGTTTCCATTTGAGTCAGCTTCTTTTCTTCATTTTTTGCATGGACAAGCAAGATGGTAAAAATGCAGCACAAACTGCAGCAAAAAATAAATCCCAAGAGCAGTTGAATTGTCACAACACTGAAAGCGAATGCATAGACAGGTCGCTCGCAGAAATTCGGTTGGGTAGTGTTCACGTAATCGGCTTCGCCGTAATTGTGATAAACCCAATAACAACCTAGAAAAATGGAAAAATTAACCTAATGGCTAAATGATTAACGTTAATAATTTTAATGATTGCTGTGGCACTACAGCAGCAATTTATGTATGCTGGTGAATTGTGAATTCTTTACAGCGGCCTCAACCCAGTCGGTCACCCGGTTTAGGGTGAGTGTTAGCAAATTTCAAAATTTGCATAGGGTAGGGAGGCTAACATTGAATAATTGCTTCGCAATATCCGAGGTGTTCTACAAGGCTATCAGAACGTCCATTAATTCCATTGCGACACATTGTACCCATAGTGGAGGGAAAGCCTTCTGTATTTCAGCTTAAGGATCGCCGAAAAAGTACACTGAAATATTTCTAATGTAAAATTGCCAAATAAACTAACCACAAACAAGCCAAATGATCAAAAACAGTGACACAGCTCCATTCGTGATCTCCATGGCTGCCGTAAGTCGAACGTGTTTGCCGCCCGGATTGCCGGAGGTTCGTCGATGAAGTTCCCTCAGCTGCTCAAAGGCTCCGATCCCGACCTTTATGGCATAGAAAATCCCAGCGATGATCAAGTAGACAGGAATGTTGTTTTCCAGAGTACATCTGCCGAAATAGGCAGCGCCTGAAAAGAGAAAGCAAATTATGACAGGAAATTATCCTAACTCACGATTGAATTATTATGGGCAAACTGTATAGATTGCACTGAATCATCCACAGGGACTTGGGTGGCAGCAGCGGCTAGATAAGACATAAAGAAACTGTTCAGGGCAAGTTTGGTCCGGTCAATGGTGAGTATCTAGAAAGTGTACCTTCCCAAACTAAACCCTCATAGGTGTAGATTCCTTCAAAATACTCAACCGGACAACTCGCAGGAAGCAATATATTTTGCTATGTAAAGAAAAGTCAAGATCAGGAGCATCCACCTAATTAATAGTTAATTAAATTAATCATAGCAAGAGTACATAATAACTGAGCGTGACAAGCGTCAAGCTCTTAGGAACCTCATCCATTTTGTAACCGTAGCTTAGCTTGAACCTACGGTATGTTTACAGTATCCGGAGGTACAGTTTAAAACGTAGTTTTACTTTGGAAAGCAATTTGCAAAAGCTGGTTTTAAGTTTTTCTTTCGTTTTTTTGCTGCCACAGCTTTGCTTTCATTCAAAATCTCCAGCTTTCAAGAACATCAAAAAGTTAAGTTACACATAAACTTGTGAAAAACATACCGCAGATACTACGAATCTACGATTTATATCTACTTTTAAATAAACTACGCTTACCGTAGCTTAACTTTGAGCTTCTTTTACTAAATGGATGAAGTCACTTAGTTATTAGGTTTGCTACATCATCTGCACGATAACCATACATGTGCTTGGGAGAGGGGTTTGGCGGGAGGGGGTTCCAGCCCAGACCTGGAGCTTACCCCCCCCCCCAGCGGGGTCTCTCACTCTCACCAGAATCCGGATTTTTCCGTTTTTTTCGGCAAAAACACCGGAAAAACCCGGTTTTACGGCTGTCTTCGGCCGCCGGCTCATCCCCCCCCCCAAAACTCCCCCTCCTGCAAATGTCTGACGATAACGGCTGACCCCCCACAAATTGGACCCCAATGACTCCCCCGCACAAATGAGTACCTAGTACACATTTGGGTACCCACATTTGTGTACCATCACTCACTTGTATGTTTATGTGCTGAAGCCAAAAACGTTCTATCAGCAGCTGGCCACTTTCGAGCTTCAACACATATAAACATACAAGCAAGTGATACACAAATGTGTACTCCTACTCATTGGGGGGGGGTCACTGGTGTCCAATTTGTGGGGAGGGTCAGCTGTTTTCGTGCACATAATGTCCCCAGCCTAATAACTAAAAGTGTAATGCTTGTCACAGTCTTAGTTATTATGCACTCTTGATCATAGCAATACTCACCGACCACAATCATAGCAAGTGGGAATATCAAAAGGATGATCCATATGAAACCCCAGATTCCTGGAATAAGTTTTATAAGAATTAGCAGATAACGATTTATCATAAACGATTAAAACAAGACTACTTTGAATGCACTTTGTTTGTACAGTCATTATAATACTAATGTAGTAAAGAAGTTCCTTATGAACGGGACATAGAGTTAATTCCATAATTTATTATTCTTGCTTTTTCCTATATCTTGAATGTAGACTTATTAATATCCATACTTAAATTCATAAAGTAATGCGGTTGCATTTCTACCAAGAGCTGGTGGTAGACAAAGAAGGCAGAGGGTAAGCCCATGACGGGAGGTGTTAGGCACGTACCCTTGAAACCAGGACCTGGGAGAAAGAAGAGAAGAGGGAAGTTCAAATTTTTAATCAGGATTTAAAGTGTAGAATTAACCCTACCGAAGATTATACAACGACCCGTCCTCTCTGCTATACTGGGCCACCAGGTGTACTCCCATGTCAGGCTTATCAATCTTTCCTATGGCTTTACATACTTAATAAGTCATAAATTATTGTGATCCAGTTATTGATGCACCGTATACAGACCTGTGGGTATACTTCATTCGGAAACGAAAATTAAGTTATTCAAAGCAAGCAATGTAATTAGCATTTGTTTACCTATAGATCCAGAACCAGCAATCCAGGTTCGCACATTTCGATAAAAGTCAAAACAGCCATTTGAATTTTCCCGAATTCTGGTCAAGTCTTCCGCGATATATCGTTTATCTGGAACGGGAGAAATAGAACTATCAGGAGGTTTCTGTTTCTGTCGTTCCCAATATCGACGTTCTAATTGACTGCGGCGAAGCCAACGTGGTCGCTTTGGCTTCGTCTCTGGCATAGCTCATATGCATTTTATGTCGTCTTTAGATGAAAAATTTAATTAAAATTTTTTGTGTGAACCCTTCACACATGCAGTTGGCTTGTTGTTGTTAGAAAATATAAGGCCAAGCAATTCTAAAAGTAATAAAAATATTGATAAACTTTAAAAATAAAGTTTACAGTATTCGGTGATTTCTTTATTCTAATCGGGTTCTGTTGATCCCTTCCAAAATGTAAGAATATTCGTACATTCTAGTCGGCGTACCGTAAAGCAATGAGCTCGCAACGGCGGAATATTTCCCCTTTTAGGGGTACTCTTGTTTTTAGTCTCAATTTAGTCTCAACAAAAAATTATCGAACTCTTGCCTTAAATCTATTAAAGTGTACGAAATTGAAAACAATGTATCAGCTAGTTCAGCTAAAGTTTGCGATATTAATGTCGACACAGTCCGTATAAATAATACATGTTTAAAATGATACAAAATTTACAAACACTGCTGCAAATACATACTAGCTATGAATAATAACTGTGCAAGCGTGACTGCATCCTTATTGCATGCTTTTCAATACACACTTCACTGGCTGCCTTGTGTTAAATAAAATAGACATTTTGAAAAAATACTTGAACCCAAACTGAAAAGACCGAAAGAAGACCTGTTTCTGTCCGCTTTCGCCTGCAATTATATACAGAATATTGTGCGAAAACGCAGTTGAATTTTTATGTCAACAAAATGATTTAGTTAATAAACACGGTTGCTTCCTTGTTCGATGATCTGACGATTTTAAGACATAAGAATCTAGTTGAAGCATGTATGAACTTAAAACAAAAATAAATTTTTAGTTATTTTTTCTGCCCGTTTCAGCCACATTTGAGTGGAAATATGTATTATAGAACCTTCCTTTTATGTTGACAGAAAACAGAGCTAAGAAAATAGCAACGAAAACGAACAGAAAAAACAAAAGGCGATGAAGCTGCTCAACGGGATCTCAGAAAACAACTCAACAAAATGAGAGCAGCTTTTAGCATTCAAAACCAGCACCAAGTCAAAAACTCCAACATTTTAGCCATTATTGCGTTTCAGTATCGAGAAATTTGAAGCTCTGCATGAACAGAACGAAAACTGAGCAACTTTTGCTGTCCTTCTTCTGTTTTAAGATAAGTGCTGCTTTTATGGAAGTAATTTTATCCACCTCTCAGGCTTTTTCTTACACAAGCACGAATGGAGAAACTTTCACTTAGAATACCAGTCCTGCCTGCCAGCATAGTTACATACAAGTGTCAAGTTGTTAAGGTGACCGAATTAGCTTAATCGCTAAGCCATGTGTAAGCTGAAGCTATTGGCTTATATTGTATACCTTTATAAGTCTCCAAGGTGCTTCAAATCAGCTAACAAACAAATAAAAACTTCTTACTTAAACAGCCCATTATTTGACTTGAAGCAATGTGTCAAGTGTTTTAGCCTAAAGACGCCAAAATTTGGAATTTCAAAAAATGCCAACTATGCAGCTAAACTTATTGAATTGGCAAGGCTTATTGGATTTTTAAGGAAGTAGTCTTCACGAGGAAAGTAAAAGTGCGAATGTTTGACGCTTTATAATTGACTCAAAATAGACTTTGCAATTGAAACAGTCATCAAAGAAAATTAATTTAATAATAAGTTATGCTTAAACCAGACAGGACAGAGTTGAAAGGGGCTACCATTTTGGGAACTCGCCCTAGCTCCCGCACTCTGCGCCTGTGTCCCGTGGTCCACAGGCTATCTGATATCTAAAAGTTACCCGCTACCTGAAAATCTTAAAATTTGGATACTTGGATGAGACTTCCCATTAACACGGGGTCCGATTCTGGGGGGTCTACTCCGACCTCGGCGAGGGGTCTTCCCCTGACAAATTCCAAAATTTTAAGGGGGTCTGTCCCGAAAATAGCAAAAATTGCGAATTTTTAACGTTTTTGACCAAAAATTAGTAAAAAATGACAGATTTTAGCGTTTTCTGAGAAATGTTTTGAAAAAATCGCAGGAATATGCAAAAAATTACCTATTTTTGATAAAAATCGCTGAGGGGTTTACCCTTTTTTCCTTTCTGGACAAGAGGGTCTGCCTTTTTTCCTTTCCGCTGAGGGGGTCTACCCGATTTTTGTCGGACTGGGGGGGGGTATGCACCCCCCCATTCCCCCCACGTTATCCTATGCGTTCTGAGTGATTAATGAAACAGGAGCCTTCAGGCCTAAGAATGTCAAGAGTATATATATAATAGACTATTATACACTCTTGATAATGTAATACAAAATTCTGTAGGCTGTATTTGCCTGATTGTGGATATAAACTGCAGCTGTCAGTGAATAATACACAAAAAATTGGCTAAAAGGGATATTGAATTTGCGAATTTGCTAACTGCAATTAACTCTGAACTAAGTGCCTAATTGACAGGAATTAAGTTTAGTCTTACGCACAGGTGGACACGGGGGGGGGGGAAAGGGGGGGTAAATTCCCCCCCCCCTCGGCGAAGTCGCCCACAAGGGGTCCCGAAATTGTTCCCACAAGGGGTAAGAAAATTGGCCACAAGGGGTAAGAAAATTGCCCAAAAAATAGGTTTTACCGCTAAAATTTACCAAACTTTTCCTGATTTTCCAAATTTTTCATTAAAAATCACATTTGTTTGCTAAAAAACGTCCGAAAAACGTTGTTTTAGCTAAAAACAGCTGTTTTTTGCTAAAAAACGCCAAAAAATGCTTAAAAATCGCTTTCAAAAGTAGGCTTAAGAAAAATCGCTCTCACAAGGGGTACCCAAATTTGCTTCCACAAAGGTCAGTGAAATTTGACCTCCCGTTCAGGTAGAGTCTTACGTGCCTTGACTAATAAATAATAATCTACAAACTAATTATTTCCAGCTGGCTTCGTGCGGAGTCTCAATTTCCAACACCTGTTTTAGCATGTAGATTTTCTTACAGTGTCTTTTAGATTCAGGTTCCCTGTAGATTACAGCACCGGCACTGCCACGTGCACTTTCAACATCCGTTACTGTATCGTCCAAAGTTGAGGGGCTGAACAAGGGAGCGTTTCCTAGTGGAATTGCTGCGGAAGTTGGGCCATTGCGAATGGAAAGGGACCATCTCGTAGCAGAATCAAAGTCTGTGGAAGGCTCGCTGATTTCGACATCAGCATAGGGCGTCAGGATGTAGTCATCGCTCCGGGCAGTCTGGGAGGGGACGTGTCCTAAAACAAAAATTCTGGAGAATGGGGAGACTCCTGCTCTGGTCCTTCTGCTTTGTAGTCAGACATATTAACCACTACAACACCGACCCGTCAACGACCCCGAACTCACATAGAGAGCAAATAACGCCACGGCGTGTTTTTAGATTTCAAAACCTTTATTTACTAAAATCCATTGAAACTTCTGCAATAGATTTAGTTTGGATTCTTCCTATCTTCGTCACATTTCGTTACTTCTATAAAATAAATATACCAGATTGTGTGTTGAAGATAGATGAAACATCAGACCGTAACAATGGCGTACATGCATTTCATACTACAACACCGGGAAAGTTATTCCGCTCCAGCGGAATAAAAGTTGCTGCGTTATTCCTGCGGTAGGCTGTCCGCAAAAGATAAGGTGTAGACTATCTGAGATAGTCGTGTTTATTAGCATAAATGCGCAAACCCTATGTAGATGCGTAGTGGGTGCTCACTTTCGACGGGTGGATTAGGAAATTAAGTCGTGAGAAAGAGGGCCTAGGCCGTTATCGCAGTGAGTCGCTCAGCAGCGTTAATCCATGACTTGCATTTTGTCATGTACTAGTGATAAATTGGTGCTACTCTCATAAAATACAAAGTTTCCGACCTAGTGATAATGTTGGCTCTCTGATAAAATATCAAGCCTGAGATTAACAGTAACCTATTAATGCTGCCTTAACTACATAATTGTATAATTGCGTTCCAGGAAAAGTAGCCTAGCTTTTCTCTGACGTCTGACACTAGGGTAAACTTGGAATGTATGGACGATGGGTTGGATTTTAAGAGCTAGTGTACTGAATATTCTGCCAATCGAAAAATTGATAATGCCACCAGAAAGCTCGTACCAAAGTGGTTCTATTCATTCAACTGAACTTTATTTATGTAGGAGGTCTCTGTCGCACATTATATGCCAGTTTTTATCAAACTAGAGTTTTGCTTGATTTTCAAAAATTTTTTGTCCTAAGTTTAAATGACTGCGTGAATATAAGAACAAACTAAACTATTCTAAATTTGATATTGTTTGTAAGTGTGATAACTTCCCTATTTTTCAAAACCAATTTTACTGAATATAATTTAGTTATAGAAAAACTATTAATTTTTCTTTAATTTATAACGAGATTTTTTCATTTATTGTTGTATGTATGGACGCTGAAATTCGCATGTATATATTTCATAGGCAGCTTGAGCCTGCTTAAATGCGTCCATACAAGCAAAGTGGAAGTTTGGTGAATTTCAACTGGACAGCTGAGGAATTCACTGCGATTTACACGATTTACACGATTTACACGTAAATTTTGTGTCCATACATGCCAAGTAGCGCCATACAACAAACATTTAGTGTTCATACAAGCCAAGTTCAAAAGCACTTAGAGATAGCTTGAGGTCGACATCGTCCATACATGCCAAGCTTACCCTAAATAGGTTCTTATTCCAATGATATATGCAAACATGTTAGCTTATTATGGGCAGCTCCGCTTACTTCACAGTAATTAGAGTAAACTGTATATAAGGCTTAGCGTATATATCCGTGGGCAAGAATGTTTTCATAGTCGACGTGAACTTGAACTTGAATCTAGAACTTTAAACTTTAGCACCCACTCAACTATTTACTGACAATTAACAAATTAAATCGAATAATCAAGAGTACAAGCCTCACACTCTTAGTTATTATATGCTCTTGGTCTAATCTAGCAAAACTTATATATTGATTCGATATTAATCCTGCCTTGAACAAAGCAGTAAGAACTTTCCCAATTCCTGCAGCAGGACGTACGTAAGTTCTGAACCTCCTCAATAATAAACGTATGACGACCGCGTAAAATGAAAATTGGTGTCAACAAAATCACAAGGACGAAGAAAGCCAACTTTTTAGCTGTACTGAAACTTTGCAGCTTTTACACGATTAGATTACATACAAACCAAGCCAGCCAGCCCCAAAGCATAATTGTTAAAACAAACCTTCTGATTAATTATTTAGACAGCCCACAAGCCTCTGAACTGAAGTGCTGCTCTCAGTGCTCTCACTCCTATGTTAATGTACGTAAGGATAATAATATTCTGTCCTATTGTAACCCTCTTCTGCCCAAGACTTCTCGGGCAAAGCGGCTCAAAATAACCTATTTAGATTTTTGGCTGCCATTTTTTACTGAGATCACCTAGATAGTTGGGACTACCACCAATCGATAGATAATTACATTTTCTACTTTTTTGAATCTGACGTTTTCGGCTATCGGATGTACCAGAAAAAGTTAGAAGCCATCAAAGTCGGACAGTACGAATTTTTGCTAAACTTTTATTGCAAAAAAGCAATAAATTTATTTTTAGGTGCAAGACTTGATTCTGAAACGGAATCAACTATATGTTAATTTAATTTGCATAACCTCCCCAATCACCCGGTAGAACGGTATTTCCGCAAACTAATTACAACCGATGTTGTAATCGTTTAAAGTAAACACAGAAACATAGCACACAATTTGCCGAATCATCCATTCCGCCAAAGGACAGCAGCCAGCAACTGTTGAACTTATTAATCCAAATTGTAGTGCGACGTGATGAGAGCACCATTTTACAACCGGTGTCTGCTCTTTGGAACAGATGCCAAAAATCACCACTTGTGCCAAATGGCCTCCGCGGGTATAAAAATGTTAAAGCACGTACAACTTAATTGTCATCCATATTGGATGTAGTAGGCACAAAAATTTCAGTCTAAATTTGTGAGAAAAGCCAGGAGGAGCCCCCAGTACACCCCGGTTATGCTGCAAATTTCATGACTGAGATACTGATGTAAACACTATATTCGTATATATTTATACAGAAGTTCCACAACGTAGCCAGGTAGCCGTAGTTACCGAGTGCTGGATACAAACTCAAGAAAAAAAAATTGAGAACCTCCCTTTTCCTGATGGGGTTCTTGGGGTTCTAACTTTTATCTTGACATGGACCATTCTATTATACAATTTAACTATATGTACGTCTAGATAACTCACACCTAGTTCAATTTGGTATAAATGGAGGTTAACCTTGATGTACAACTGACATTGGAATTGTAGTCTATCTTCAGCAGAGTGCAGACACGGCAAAAACGTACCGATTTTTTGACAGTGAAGTCATCAACTGCCAGCCAGAATAAATTCGTTGCCACAACACCGAAAGTCATGCAGAGGACACAAACGTCTGAAAAGGCAAAAATGAAGGGACTGAAAGCACCCCAAACAGATCTCCAGTACTGTCAAACCTAAAGTGAAGCCTCAAGTCACTCACTCGGTTTCGCTTTAGCCAACACCCCCAAAGCAATACTACTTAGGTGGGAAAACTTGTACACTTCAATGAGTGGGCCTGTAATTGAAGTGTACCATATTTAATTAACTATACTCTAATTCATTGTCAGAGACCTTAAATTGAAGTATGTCATGTCCGACGTCATCACTACTAGGGAAATGCGGGGATTTGAAAGTGAGATAGTTTGGAAAACAACAAACTTTTGACGACAGCCTGTCCTGTAGTTAAATATATATAAAAACAGGTCGCAGTTTTGTGAGCTCCGTCAGCTACTTAAAGTCAACATCTGTCTATACTATGCAGTAAGTAGCTTGTTATGAAAAAAATTTTGTCGCAAATCCAAGAGTGCACAACTAGATAACTATGAAGAAGATGCGAAGGGATACAGGTTTGTTTCCAATTAAGAATCCTTGTTTCAATATTTGTGTCTCTGAATCATTAACGATAACCAATTGAGGCTTTCTCAATTAACTGTCGTGACTTGTCTTAGTCATAAATATTTGTTAACCAGTTTTCACTGTTTCGGCATTTCAATTCTACCTTAATTGAATTAATGTTAATGATGTCCTACCGGTCCATTAAAACAGAACGGACCAATGCGTGCGTGCCCTTCTAAACCATTGTAGGCATTGTGCATTATGCAATAATGCAAAGCAACTGTGTTGAACCGTCAAACATTACAAATTTGAGCGAGTATATAAAGCTACTAATTTACCGAGACGCATTTGGATGGATAAGAAAGCCAGGTAAGGAGCTGCTAAATGAAATGAAGACAAGCCTTGAACCAATGACGCTTCATCTAATCTAAGGGAGCTCTGCCAATTGAGCCACAGAGGTACAATTGCACGGAGTATTGTTCCGATTACCCCCACTCTTTAGAATTATTAAAACTAGTCCTATAATGCTAAAATTTGGGGGTCTTTTCCAGATTACCCCCCCCCCACCACTCAAAGTTCCTAAAACTTGACCAAATGAGCTGAAATTTGGTGTGGGTATGTTTTCGACCACGCTGAGTTCAAATATCGCAAAATTTTTCGATTTCGCGAAATTCAATTTTTTTCGATTTCTAAGGGGGGACCAAGGGTAACCGAAAAATTTTTTGTCTTCGATTTTGCTGAAAAGATGTATATAGGGGTTTTCGGTGTCGCAGAACACGAATCTGAAGTCCGTTTTTCGATTCAGCGTTTCGTTAGCTTGATATAAGCTAAAAAGTTGTAAGCATAAGTTGTAAGCTTTTGCTGAGCTAACGAAACGCTGAATCGAAAAACGGATTCGAATTCGTGTTCTGCGACACCGAAACCTAATACCTAACTTTTTCAGCAAAATCGGAGATTAAAAAATTTCGATCACCCTATTTTGCACTAGAAATTGAAAAAAATCAAAGCTCGCGAAATCGAAAAATTTTGCAAATATTTGAACTCGTGGTTTTTTCTCCACTTTTTTTTCAGCTCACTAGTCGAGTTGGGGACTTGAGTGGTGAAAGTAATCTGGAAAGCCCCAAATTCGGCCGGGAATTTTGTGTTCTACCACGATGAGATCAAATTTTTCGACTTCCCGAACTGGGATTTTTCTCGCAAGGGGGACCAGGTGAATCGGGAAAATCTTTGCCCTACGATTATGGAAATCATCAAAAATTTTCTACAAAAAACACATGTTATACACGTGGCTCCCACCTCCTAAAACAGTTGTCTGTGATGTTTATCATTGGTTGTCAGTGTCTTTTTTAGACGAGGGTGGCTAAGCTATTCAGTCAAGGAATTATTGATTGCAGAGGCTGTCAATTCATTCGCCCAAAACAAAAATTTTTTTTTATTTTTTTCTTTTGCCTTTTTTTCTGCATCGTGCTTTTTTTCTTCAATTGCTTCTTTTTTTTCCGCTGACACTCAACACAACTGACTACAGGCGCAACGGGGTGTAACAAAAAAACATATTTTTTTGTTTTTTTTATACAAAAAAAAGATTTTTTTCAAATTTATAACTACCTACTAGGAAGGCGAAAACATCGCCCGTCAGCCCGTCTGGATAAAAAAACACTATGTTCAACACATAAAATCTTGACGGGCTCAGTTGACGGGCGCTCATTTGGAGCCCGTCTCGTTTGAACAAAAAAACATATTTTTTTATGTTTTTTTATACAAAAAAAAAGATTTTTTTCAGATTTATAACTACCTACTAGGAAGCCGAAAACATCGCCCGTCAGCCCGTCTGGATAAAAAAACACTATGTTCAACACATAAAATCTTGACGGGCTCAGTTGACGGGCGCTCATTTGGAGCCCGTCTCGTTTGAACAAAAAAACATATTTTTTTATGTTTTTTTATACAAAAAAAAAAGATTTTTTTCAAATTTATAACTACCTACTAGGGAGCCGAAAACATCGCCCGTCAGCCCGTCTGGATAAAAAACACTATGTTCAACACATAAAATCTTGACGGGCTCAGTTGACGGGCGCTCAATTGGAGCCCGTCTCGTTTGAACAAAAAAACATATTTTTTTATATTTTTTTATACAAAAAAAAGATTTTTTTCAAATTTATAACTACCTACTAGGGAGCCGAAAACATCGCCCGTCAGCCCGTCTGGATAAAAAAACACTATGTTCAACACATAAAATCTTGACGGGCTCAGTTGACGGGCGCTCATTTGGAGCCCGTCTCGTTTGAACAAAAAAACATATTTTTTTATGTTTTTTTATACAAAAAAAAGATTTTTTTTCAGATTTATAACTACCTACTAGGAAGCCGAAAACATCGCCCGTCAGCCCGTCTGGATAAAAAAACACTATGTTCAACACATAAAATCTTGACGGGCTCAGTTGACGGGCGCTCATTTGGAGCCCGTCTCGTTTGAACATATTTTTTTATGTTTTTTTATACAAAAAAAACGATTTTTTTAAAATGTATAACTACAAATCTAGCCTAACCAGATTCAAAACAATCACCCAATGACGTATGCCTAGCCGTTTTCCTATAAGTCTAGGCACAATAAAACAGATGCTTTAATTTGAAATAAAACAAAAAACTGTAACTGACAGTGACATATGGAACAAATTCATAACCATAAACAATATACAAGTAGCGCACGTTTGCTATTAACAATAGAATTTTTCGTTATTCTCTGAAGAACAATATCCTTTTTTCACATTTATAACTACCTAGTACGAAGCCCAAAACATCACCTGTCAGCCCGTCTCGATAAAACAATACTATGTTCAACATATAAATTTTTGACGGGCGTTTTGGAGGGCCCCCGTCTGGGTTTAAACAAAAAACATATTTTTTCCATTTTTTATACAAAAAAAATTTTTTACAAAACTTATATCAACATACAAGCAAGACCGAAACATTACCCACTAGATCGACAAGATAAAACAACAAGCTGGGCTAGCCTTTTTCACTATAGAGAAACAAAGTTAGGGGATTTAACTAATTCCGCAATTTAACTAATGTATTTAGCCTGTTCCCTCGGTGTTAAACTAACGAGAAACTTATAACATGTATATATTTATCTTAGAAACAAATCATGTTTTAGCAAAAAAGCGTCTTCTCACTCCAGAAGCCTTGGCGCTTCTTGTAAGATGGGACTATCGATGATGTCCACAGTAGGAACCGGAATGTCAGCTACTCGTTCTGGGTGTTTCATTTTATCGTGGTCGCTTTCACAACTAGCTTCTGAGGTGGGGCTATCTTCTCTAGAAGAGCTACTTGAGCTATTGGAATAATTTTCGTTCCCAGGGATCAAATCCACATCCCAATTCCTAAAACATTGAAAAAATAATGGACAAAATAAAACACAACGTATACGTACATTACATAGAATTAAGATATCTCCAACAAAGTACAGCTTTGTGCTAGTAGAAATTGTTGAGTTCAGTACAAATTCATAAATCAACCTGTCAGGGACAGTTTCTTATTGGAGGTCCTTCTCTGCGATATTGAAATCCGCCGACTCCCGAAAGCGTCGCCCCTTAAGAAATCGTCTTATTCCCTAATCTTTTCCTCTCCACCCACTTTTTCGACAGTTTGTGTGCCAAACTTTTCCTAAAAAATACACAAATGTCCACAATAAAATTTTCTAACCTCGCAACGAATCTATACGTAGCTAAAAGAAGCTATTTTGAGCTGACATAAATCAAGCCATTTTTATATTTTTTTATAGTTTTTTATGCAAAACTTAATCGAAAGACGTACGTTTGTGTCTTTTTAGGAAAAAATGTCATACCCCCGACGGAAAAAATTCCAAAAAAACTTATGATACAATCTCTCCTAAACATAGTAAAAAGATTAGGCGAAAGCTATCGTAGCTTCAACTAGCAAAAGCGATACGTACACAGTGAAACTATCCACTTATACAGATCGTATCACAACAATTTACGATTACTCTTCATTATGAATAGAATCATGTTTGTTGTTTGTGGTTCTGGATCACAAGTTGTGTATAGGCTAAGTACAACTGGCTGATTTGAAAAATGGATACATATGACTGATTCATTGATCACTAAAACCAAGCGTACATAATAGATAAGAGTGTGACAGCTGGCAGGCTCTCTGTTTTCAGCTGTCGAGCCATGCTCTGCACGATAACGGCCCACCCACCCCCGCAATTGCGTACCTAGTGGACCCCCCCGCAAATGAGTACCCAGTACTCAATTGCGTATGCTCACTTTTTCTACCGTAAGCCATCCCCCGCGCAAATGTGACCTATCATTCGTCAATTGAAAAAATGATGGGTCTGTTTTGCGGGGGGGGGGGTCGAATGATAGGTCACATTTGCGGGGGGGGGGGTGCTTTCCAATAGAAAAAAGTGAGCATACGCAATTGAGTACTGGGTACTCATTTGCGGGGGGGTCCACTAGGTACGCAATTGCGGGGGGGGGGTGGGCCGTTATCGTGCAGAGCATGGCTCGAGAGCTGATAACAGAGAGCCTGCCAGCTGTCACACTCTTATTAATTATGTACTCTTGCTAAAATCCAACGGTCGCAATGAGACATGTGCAGGAGGGAGTTATGGGGGAAGGCCGGCGAAAAACCTGTTTTTCCGTTTCTGCCCAAAAAACGGGAAAATCCCGGTTCTGGCGGAGGGGGTGGGATCCAGGTCTGAGGGGACAGGTTCTCCAGCACACATCTGGTCGCAATTGATGAAAAATTATTTCTCAACAGCTTTTGAGAAAAGAATAGTTTGAGGGCCATTTTTATTCAAAGTGTGGAGTGGACACTTCAAAGCAATAGATTGTCCATTATCAGGAATGTATTACGTTCACTGCAAAGTTCCATAGGTTTGTTAATAGTTTGTGTTTTGGACTTTGGTGGCAGAAATTCGACCCCACAATAGAAGAAACTATGCTCTCGAACTATTATTTAGCCAACTTTTTGAGAATGTCGCCAACAAAAAATTGTATGCATTTTCATCGATCCTTTCTACTGATTTATCGATCAATCCCATCTATATATCGAGTAAATTTTTAAAGTCACCAACCACAATCTACTTGTCATACAAGTTGAAATGAACGAACTAATTTGAAATCATAATAGGTCAATAAGGTATATATATCTCGTGTTGGCCAAGTGTTAAAAAGAAAAGTACAAGACCAAACACTACCTTTTACTCAGTTTGTTTTTCGAAAAAATATCAAATCAAACAAAGAAAATCCAAACTTTTTCTGTAATTTTAGATCAAACACACTAGACAAAATAACCATAACAATTATATATAACAACAATTGGGTTTGCTTTACCATTTCCACCGCTATGAGACATTTTCAAAGAAAGAGAGTTTGCTAACGTTTCAAATTTATACAAATATGTCTAAGATATTCTCAAACTGACCTGATATCAACCGGCATTAGTATACGAGATTCTCCAAAAAGGAAAATTAGAATAAGTGCACAATAATAAGATACACAAGGTCGGTTGAATAAGAAAAATTTCAATGTTTTAGGAATTGGGATGTGGATTTGATCCCTGGGAACGAAAATTATTCCAATAGCTAAGTAGCTCTTCTAGAGAAGATAGCCCCACCTCGAAGCTAGTTGTGAAAGCGACCAACGATAAAATGAAACACCCAGAACGAGTAGCTGACATTCCGGTTCCTACTGTGGGACGTCATCGATAGTCCCATCTTACAAGAAGCGCCAAGGCTTCTGGAGTGAGAAGACGCTTTTTTGCTGAAACATGATTTGTTTCTAAGATAAATATATACATGTTATAAGTTTCTCGTTAGTTTAACACCGAGGGAACAGGCTAAATACATTAGTTAAATTGCGGAATTAGTTAAATCCCCTAACTTTGTTTCTCTATAGTGAAAAAGGCTAGCCCAGCTTGTTGTTTTATCTTGTCGATCTAGTGGGTAATGTTTCGGTCTTGCTTGTATGTTGATATAAGTTTTGTAAAAAATTTTTTGTATAAAAAATGGAAAAAATATGTTTTTTGTTTAAACCCAGACGGGGGCCCTCCAAAACGCCCGTCAAAAATTTATATGTTGAACATAGTATTGTTTTATCGAGACGGGCTGACAGGTGATGTTTTGGGCTTCGTACTAGGTAGTTATAAATGTGAAAAAAGGATATTGTTCTTCAGAGAATAACGAAAAATTCTATTGTTAATAGCAAACGTGCGCTACTTGTATATTGTTTATGGTTATGAATTTGTTCCATATGTCACTGTCAGTTACAGTTTTTTGTTTTATTTCAAATTAAAGCATCTGTTTTATTGTGCCTAGACTTATAGGAAAACGGCTAGGCATACGTCATTGGGTGATTGTTTTGAATCTGGTTAGGCTAGATTTGTAGTTATACATTTTAAAAAAATCGTTTTTTTGTATAAAAAAACATAAAAAAATATGTTCAAACGAGACGGGCTCCAAATGAGCGCCCGTCAACTGAGCCCGTCAAGATTTTATGTGTTGAACATAGTGTTTTTTTATCCAGACGGGCTGACGGGCGATGTTTTCGGCTTCCTAGTAGGTAGTTATAAATCTGAAAAAAATCTTTTGTTTGTATAAAACAACATAAAAAAATATGTTTTTTTGTTCAAACGAGACGGGCTCCAAATGAGCGCCCGTCAACTGAGCCCGTCAAGATTTTATGTGTTGAACATAGTGTTTTTTATCCAGACGGGCTGACGGGCGATGTTTTCGGCTCCCTAGTAGGTAGTTATAAATTTGAAAAAAAATCTTTTTTTTTGTATAAAAAAATATAAAAAAATATGTTTTTTTGTTCAAACGAGACGGGCTCCAATTGAGCGCCCGTCAACTGAGCCCGTCAAGATTTTATGTGTTGAACATAGTGTTTTTTTATCCAGACGGGCTGACGGGCGATGTTTTCGGCTCCCTAGTAGGTAGTTATAAATTTGAAAAAAATCTTTTTTTTTGTATAAAAAAAACATAAAAAAATATGTTTTTTGTTCAAACGAGACGGGCTCCAAATGAGCGCCCGTCAACTGAGCCCGTCAAGATTTTATGTGTTGAACATAGTGTTTTTTTATCCAGACGGGCTGACGGGCGATGTTTTCGGCTTCCTAGTAGGTAGTTATAAATCTGAAAAAAAATCTTTTTTTTGTATAAAAAAACATAAAAAAATATGTTTTTTTGTTCAAACGAGACGGGCTCCAAATGAGCGCCCGTCAACTGAGCCCGTCAAGATTTTATGTGTTGAACATAGTGTTTTTTTATCCAGACGGGCTGACGGGCGATGTTTTCGCCTTCCTAGTAGGTAGTTATAAATTTGAAAAAATCTTTTTTTTGTATAAAAAAACAAAAAAAATATGTTTTTTTGTTACACCCCGTTGCGCCTGTAGTCAGTTGTGTTGAGTGTCAGCGGAAAAAAAGAAGCAATTGAAGAAAAAAGCACGATGCAGAAAAAAGGCAAAAGAAAAAAATAAAAAAAAATTTTTGTTTTGGGCGAATGAATTGACAGCCTCAAAACTGCAATCAATAATTCCTTGACTGAATAGCTTTTAGGCCACCCTCGTCTAAAAAAAGACACTGACAACCAATGATAAACATACAGACACCGTTTTAGAGGTGGGAGCCACGTGTATAACATGTGTTTTTTGTAGAAAATTTTTTACGATTTCCATAATCGTAGGCAAAGATTTTCCCGATTCACCTGGTCCCCTCTTGCGAGAAAAATCCCAGTTCGGGAAGTCGAAAAATTTTGATCTCATCGTGGTAGAACACAAGCCCCTACCAAATTTGGGTCTTTTCCAGATTACCCCCCCCCCCACCACTCAAAGTTTTTAAAACTCGACCAAATGAGCTGAAATTTGGTGTGGGTATGTTTTCGACCACGCTGAGTTCAAATATCGCAAAATTTTTCGATTTCGCGAAATTCGATTTTTTTCGATTTCTAAGGGGGGACCAAGGGTGACCGAAAAATTTTTTGTCTTCGATTTTGCTGAAAAGTTGTATATAGGGGTTTTCGGTGTCGCAGAACACGAATCTGAATCCGTTTTTCGATTCAGCGTTTCGTTAGCTCAGCATAAGCTTACAACTTATGCTTACAACTTTAGCTTATATCAAGCTAACGAAACGCTGAATCGAAAAACGGACTTCAGATTCGTGTTCTGCGACACCGAAAACCCCTATATACATCTTTTCAGCAAAATCGAAGACAAAAAATTTTTCGGTTACCCTTGGTCCCCCCTTAGAAATCGAAAAAAATTGAATTTCGCGAAATCGAAAAATTTTGCGATATTTGAACTCAGCGTGGTCGAAAACATACCCACACCAAATTTCAGCTCATTTGGTCAAGTTTTAGGAACTTTGAGTGGTGGGGGGGGGGTAATCTGGAAAAGACCCCCAAATTTTAGCATTATAGGACTAGTTTTAATAATTTAAAGAGTGGGGGTAATCGGAACAATACCCGTGCAATTGTACCTCTGTGGCTCAATTGGCAGAGCTCCCTTAGATTAGATGAAGCGTCATTGGTTCAAGGCTTGTCTTCATTTCATTTAGCAGCTCCTTACCTGGCTTTCTTATCCATCCAAATGCGTCTCGGTAAATTAGTAGCTTTATATACTCGCTCAAATTTGTAATGTTTGACGGTTCAACACAGCTGCTTTGCATTATTGCATAATGCACAATGCCTACAATGGTTTAGAAGGGCACGCACGCATTGGTCCGTTCTGTTTTAATGGACCGGTAGGACATCATTAACATTAATTCAATTAAGGTAGAATTGAAATGCCGAAACAGTGAAACTGGTTAACAAATATTTATGACTAAGACAAGTCACGACAGTTAATTGAGAAAGCCTCAATTGGTTATCGTTAATGATTCAGAGACACAAATATTGAAACAAGGATTCTTAATTGGAACAAACCTGGATCCCTTCGCACCTTCTCCATAGTTATCTAGTTGTGCACTCTTGGATTTGCGACAAAATTTTTTCATAACAAGCTACTTACTGCATAGTATAGACAGATGTTGACTTTAAGTAGCTGACGGAGCTCAAGCAAAACTGCGACCTGTTTTTATATATATTTAACTACAGGACAGGCTGTCGTCAAAAGTTTGTTGTTTTCCAAACTATCTCACTTTCAAATCCCCGCATTTCCCTAGTAGTGATGACGTCGGACATGACATACTTCAATTTTAGGTCTCTGACAATGAATTAGAGGATAGTTAATTAAATTTGGTTCACTTCAATTTCAGGGCCACTAATTGAAGTGTAAAAGTTTTCCCACCTAAGTAGTATTGCTTTGGGGGGTGTTGGCTAAAGCGAAACCGAGTGAGTGACTTGAGGCTACACTTTAGGTTTGACAGTAATGGAGATCTGTTTGGGGAGCTTTCAGTCCCTTCATTTTTCCCTTTTCCGACGTTTGTCTCCTCTGCATGACTTTCGGTGTTGTGGCAACGAATTTATTCTGGCTGGCAGTTGATGACTTCACTGTCAAAAAATCGGTACGTTTTTGCCGTGTCTGCACTCTGCTGAAGATAGACTACAATTCCAATGTCAGTTGTACATCAAGGTTAACCTCCATTTATACCAAATTGAACTAGGTGTGAGTTATCTAGACGTACATATAGTTAAATTGTATAATAGAATGGTCCATGTCAAGATAAAAGTTAGAACCCCAAGAACCCCATCAGGAAAAGGGAGGTTCTCAATTTTTTTCATGAGTTTGTATCCAGCACTCGGTAACTACGGCTACCTGGCTACGTTGTGGAACTTCTGTATAAATATATACGAATATAGTGTTTACATCAGTATCTCAGTCATGAAATTTGCAGCATAACCGGGGTGTACTGGGGGCTCCTCCTGGCTTTTCTCACAAATTTAGACTGAAATTTTTGTGCCTACTACATCCAATATGGATGACAATTAAGTTGTACGTGCTTTAACATTTTTATACCCGCGGAGGCCATTTGGCACAAGTGGTGATTTTTGGCATCTGTTCCAAAGAGCAGACACCGGTTGCAAAATGGCGCTCTCATCACGTCGCACTACAATTTGGATTAATAAGTTCAACAGTTGCTGGCTGCTGTCCTTTGGCGGAATGGATGATTCGGCAAATTGTGTGCTATGTTTCTGTGTTTACTTTAAACGATTACAACATCGGTTGTAATTAGTTTGCGGAAATACCGTTCTACCGGGTGATTGGGGAGGTTATGCAAATTAAATTAACATATAGTTGATTCCGTTTCAGAATCAAGTCTTGCACCTAAAAATAAATTTATTGCTTTTTTGCAATAAAAGTTTAGCAAAAATTCGTACTGTCCGACTTTGATGGCTTCTAACTTTTTCTGGGTACATCCGAGAGCCGAAAACGTCAGATTCAAAAATGTAGAAAATGTAATTCTCTATCGATTGGTGGTAGTCCCAACTATCTAGGTGCTCTCAGTAAAAAATGGCAGCCAAAAATGTAAATTGGTTATTTTGAGCCGCTTTGCCCGAGAAGTCTTGGGCAGAAGAGGGTTACAATAGGACAGAATATTATTATCCTTACGTACATTAACATAGGAGTGAGAGCACTGAGAGCAGCACTTCAGTTCAGAGGCTTGTGGGCTGTCTAAATAATTAATCAGAAGGTTTGTTTTAACAATTATGCTTTGGGGCTGGCTGGCTTGGTTTGTATGTAATCTAATCGTGTAAAAGCTGCAAAGTTTCAGTACAGCTAAAAAGTTGGCTTTCTTCGTCCTTGTGATTTTGTTGACACCAATTTTCATTTTACGCGGTCGTCATACGTTTATTATTGAGGAGGTTCAGAACTTACGTACGTCCTGCTGCAGGAATTGGGAAAGTTCTTACTGCTTTTGTTCAAGGCAGGATTAATATCGAATCAATATATAAGTTTTGCTAGATTAGACCAAGAGCATATAATAACTAAGAGTGTGAGGCTTGTACTCTTGATTATTCGATTTAATTTGTTAATTGTCAGTAAATAGTTGAGTGGGTGCTAAAGTTTAAAGTTCTAGATTCAAGTTCAAGTTCACGTCGACTATGAAAACATTCTTGCCCACGGATATATACGCTAAGCCTTATATACAGTTTACTCTAATTACTGTGAAGTAAGCGGAGCTGCCCATAATAAGCTAACATGTTTGCATATATCATTGGAATAAGAACCTATTTAGGGTAAGCTTGGCATGTATGGACGATGTCGACCTCAAGCTATCTCTAAGTGCTTTTGAACTTGGCTTGTATGAACACTAAATGTTTGTTGTATGGCGCTACTTGGCATGTATGGACACAAAATTTACGTGTAAATCGTGTAAATCGTGTAAATCGCAGTGAATTCCTCAGCTGTCCAGTTGAAATTCACCAAACTTCCACTTTGCTTGTATGGACGCATTTAAGCAGGCTCAAGCTGCCTATGAAATATATACATGCGAATTTCAGCGTCCATACATACAACAATAAATGAAAAAATCTCGTTATAAATTAAAGAAAAATTAATAGTTTTTCTATAACTAAATTATATTCAGTAAAATTGGTTTTAAAGAATAGAGAAATTATCACACTTTCAAACAATATCAAATTTCGAATAGTTTAGTTTGTTCTTATATTCACGCAGTCATTTAAACTTAGGACAAAAAATTTTTGAAAAATCAAGCAAAACTCGAGTTTGATAAAAACTGGCATATAATGTGCGGCAGAGACATCCTACACAAATAAAGTTTAGTTGAGTAGAGCCACTTCGGTACGAGCTTTCCGATGGTATTATCAATTTTTCGATTGGCTAAATATTGAGTACACTAGCTTTTAAAAACCAACCCATCGTCCATACATGCCAAGTTTACCCTAGTGTCAGACGTCAGAGAAAAGCTAGGCTACTTTTTCCTGGAACGCAATTATACAATTATGTAGTTAAGGCAGCATTAATAGGTTACTGTTAATCTCAGGCTTGATATTTTATCAGAGAGCCAACATTATCACTAGGTCGGAAACTTTGTATTTTATGAGAGTAGCACCAATTTATCACTAGTACATGACAAAATGCAAGTCATGGATTAACGCTGCTGAGCGACTCACTGCGATAACGGCCTAGGCCCTCTTTCTCACGACTTAATTTCCTAATCCACCCGTCGAAAGTGAGCACCCACTACGCATCTACATAGGGTTTGCGCATTTATGCTAATAAACACGACTATCTCAGATAGTCTACACCTTATCTTTTGCGGACAGCCTACCGCAGGAATAACGCAGCAACTTTTATTCCGCTGGAGCGGAATAACTTTCCCGGTGTTGTAGTATGAAATGCATGTACGCCATTGTTACGGTCTGATGTTTCATCTATCTTCAACACACAATCTGGTATATTTATTTTATAGAAGTAACGAAATGTGACGAAGATAGGAAGAATCCAAACTAAATCTATTGCAGAAGTTTCAATGGATTTTAGTAAATAAAGGTTTTGAAATCTAAAAACACGCCGTGGCGTTATTTGCTTCTCGAATCCTCCGCACCTATTATCGATTAGTGAAGATCAACACAAAGTCAATGCAGCACAATACAAAATTGAAATTGTGCCAAATTAGATTGAGATTAGCAGCGATCGTTTGTTTGCAACTCCTTCTCGACGTTCGAAGCTCAAAAATGAAACTATGCCCCAAGCTAATCTCAGTCAGCCTATTCGTATTGGGCAAATCTGCGAATCGTGCTTCAATTGAACTATAACGTGTGTAATCGTTACAGTTCCACTAGTGTAGTGGTTAGGGCGTAAGGCTGGTACCGCAGTGGCCAACTGAACGGTTGCTACTGCAGTTTATGCTATGGAACTTGAGGTATTGTATAGTTGCAAAAACCTAATTAAGTAAATTGAGTACATGTTTAAAACTTTGAATCGGCAAATTTTTGAATAATGATATCAAAACGAAACGGCTCAACGACGGAATATTCCCCTTTTAGGGGTGATTTCGTTTTATTTGCTGAAGTTAAGTGGATACGCAATTCGAGTGAGGCTGACATAGGATGTAGAGCATGGCTCAACAGCTGATAACATAGAACTTGCCGGCTGTCACTCCTTTTTATTAGTAAAGTCTTGAAAGCCTCTATAACACACTGCTGATGCTTAAGGCAAACGACCTGAATTTAACTACTGAATTGATGTCTAATTGACATTTTATTCATAAAGTGGTATCGTAAATATACTAATTCACTCATGGAGAATGGGGTTCAGTTGAGCTGTTAAGGGAGGGGCTATCTTCCTCTCTGGCTATGCAACAGTTTTAACACTTCCAAAGTCAATTGAATTTCTCCTCAATGGTCCCAGGGAGCCACCTAACAAGTTCTTCATACTTTTTCTCATTATTGGATTTGTGGCTAACCTTGTTCTGTCAACCGACCTATTCCAAAGTTACTATGTTGCGGGACCAGCCTGATGATAACGCTTCCCTAATCATGGTAAGTTTGGCATACGTATTAAAATTAATTGACGAAAATAATGTAAAAAAGTTAACGACAAAGTTTGGTGAAAGTTGCTGTAGGACTGAGGAGCAGCATTGACTCTATAACGATCAGACAGAAAGAAATATTGCACACTATCTCGGAGCATGGAGATATATATATGGACTATATTTATATATATTTAAAACTAGGAATACACAGGTAATTATATTAAGTATAACATTTGTTTGTACTCCTGAGCGGACTCGAACCCGCGGTCTTAATAGCAGTCGCTCCAAGCGTTTGAGTAAAAACATCTTCAGCAGCTAGCGTCGGTGTCACGGTGAAATTTTTCCCCATAGAAATTTTCCCCCCCTGAAAAATTTCACCGGTGAAGTTTTTCCCCCCGGAAAAATATCACCGGAGAAATATTTCCCCCCGGAAAAATATCACCAGTGAAATTTTTCCGGGGGGAAAGATTTCACCGATACACTGTAATTGAAATTTTCAAGCAATTATCACCTTTTCAACATATTTCTTTCCAAGAATATTATCTAACCAATTGAATAGAATCCTAATTTTTGCCTGGCGTATTTTTTATAAAATTATCAAATAAACAATGATCTCAGCTCCCAGGAACTAAAGTGACCCCCAAACTTTAGGATAATATTTGTTTAGCGGGAATTATTCCTTTTTTAGAGTACTGAAACATAATTTTTTAGTAAAGTCGTTACAGAAATGCTCAATGGGAAAGATTAAATGATTGCACTCGATCATTACTATCCACTGTGTTAATATGTTTTTGATCGTGTTCCCCAAATATTTATTTGCGGTTTCAGAGTTTCTGGGAAAAGGGATCAAAAACGAAGGAGCAGAAAAAATTCCAAAATTAATTCTTCTGTCCCCAAATTTTCGAATATTTATTTGTGGTTTATTGTATTAAATTTTATCACTAAATAAGATTTAGTTTAGATTAACTCAATTATTAACCCAATTTTAAATGTCCAGTAAACTAAACTTCTTTAAAATTTTCTGGAAAGAGTACATAGAGCACAGCACAGGCGGACAAGGGGGAAAGGGGAATTCCCCCCTCGGCGAAGTCGTCCACAAGGGGTCGCGAAATTGTTCCCACAAGGGGTAAGAAAAGTACCCAAAAAATATGTTTTACGACTAAAATTTCCAGAAATTTTCCGGCGATTTAGAATCACTTTTTTGCTTAAAAAACGTCTGAAAAATGTGCTTTGGCTAAAAAATCGCTGTTCTTTGTTAAAAAATGGTAAAAATCGCTTAAAAATCACTTTTAAAAGTACCCCCAAGAAAAAATCGCTCTCACAAGGAGTACCCAAATTTGCTTCCACAAGGTCAGTGAAATTTGACCTCCCGTTGAGGTATGGAGCACAGGGTAGACTGGAGTTAAAATAATCCCCTTAGCTCGTCTAACTCAATTTAACTTGTGTTCCCACCTTTAATATCTTTTATGAAAAGGTCTAAACTCGTTCAACAACAGCTTAGCCTTTTCTCGAAAGTCTTTTTTTCGATGTGGAGCAAGCAGAGCGAGTCGATATACCATCATCAGTGGAGAAACGGAGAAATTGCCATTTTCTCATCGGTCTGATTCTTAGTGATGTTTACGCTGGCGCTGGCCTATTTAGTTTCAGTTTCAGCTCCACTTTCAGACAGGTTTCCGTTTCAGTTTCAGCAAAAAATTGTTCTAGTTTCAGTTTCAGTTTCAGCTCCAAGTCTGTCATGGTTTCAGTTTCAGTTTCAGCAACTGAAACTGAAACATGTACAAGCTGAAACTAAGTTTCAGTTTCAGTTTCAGCTGCTGAAACAACACTACTGATTCTCACTGGAGGATGAGGCAATTAACAATTACATACAAAAAAACACAAAAAAATCATTTCGAGACTTCTTATGTACATCAGAGTTTAGAAAATGTTTAAAGTTTAAAATTGGCTTGCTTAATGAAATTTAATTTTAATTTAGTTTATTAGATCAAATTTAAATTAAAATTTTAAACTAAATTTAAATTTTATTTTAAATCAGAAATTTAAAAATACTTTAGTGAAAAGTTATTACAAAAAATTTTAAAGAAGTATAGTTTACTGGACATTTAAAATTGGGATAATAATTGGGTTAATCTAAACTAAATCTTATTTAGTGAAAAATTTAATATAATAAACCACAAATAAATATTCGAAAATTTGGGGACAGAAGAATTTATTTTGGAATTTTTCTGCTCCTTCGTTTTTGATCCCTTTTCCCAGAAATTCTGAAACAGCAAATAATAATATATAATAATAAATTTGAGGGGAACACGATCAAAAACATATATTAACACAGTGGATAGTAATGATCAAGTGCAGTCATTCAATCTTTCCCATTGAGCATTTCTGTAACGACTTTACTAAAAAAATTATGTTTCAGTACTCTAAAAAAGGAATAATTCCCGCTAAACAAATGTTATCCTAAATTTTGGGGGTCACTTTAGTTTCTGGGAGCTGAGATCATTCCTTATTTGATAATTTTATAAAAAATATTCCAGGCAAAAATTAAGATTCTATTCAATTAATTAGATAATATTCTAGGAAAGAAATAGGTTGGAAAGTTGATAATTGCTTGAAAATTTCAATTACAGTGTATCGGTGATATCTTTCCCCCCGGAAAAATTCTCTGGTGATATTTTTCCGGGGGGAATATTTCTCCGGTGATATTTTTCCGGGGGGAAAAATTTCTAGGGGGAAAATTTCACCGTGACATTGGAATTCCAATCCAATTGTCTATGCAATTATTTACAATTTGTTTCAAATTTGGAGAAAGTCAAACTCAAGCTGACTTGACGCAGGTCAGTTAGGAACTGTGTTAACTTTACATTCGATTAGCTATCAGACAGCTAATTCTGGTCCATTACTCAACTTTTCGGGCACTCATTTCGAATACGGCTTTTGGTCAAATGGTTGACAAGGGAAGAAGAATTTATAATTGGAAAAATAATTCAGGCACCGACTGGAAGCAAAAATGTGCTACCATAATCCTTCGCTTCAGAGCTCTTAAAATCGCTCTAGGCTCATGTACAAATTGGGCTTAGTTGGAAGCTCTTAATTCCTTGAAAACAGGAAGTTTCTGCTTTACTTTGCTATCTTAAATTAGAAATTCTGTATCACTTTTGACAAATTTAAAATTAAGGTCTTCAAGATGATTTTTCCCTAATTTCAAATTTGACAGTTTGACACAAACATTTCAAGGTTGGTTTCCTCATGCGATGTTACGTACGAGAAACCGAAGGAAACATCAGTCCTTATATATACCGTGGGACTCTTACTTAAAGTACCTTCCTGTGTTTAGTTGCATTAGAGACTGAAACTGAACCACAAACTAGAAATAGACTCTCCATGTTAATGGCCTAAAACCAATAAAATGTCTACCTTCAGTTTTCTACACTGGTAAACAGTCGTTATCAGCCATTTCAGACATTTTTGAGCCAGTAAATGATTCCCCTGCCAAACGATTGAAAAGTGTGATTTAAGCTCACCAGTAGGGTTCTTCTAAAACTGTCGCTTCGGTGGACGTTTGGATCTGTGATTCCTTAAATTTAGTGTCTAGGTATTTTTTGATGGCGCTAGAAATATCGGAAATAAACAGAACCTGATCATAAATTGGATTAGCCAATTAATTATACACACACACACACACACACACACACACACACACACACACACACACACACACACACACACACACACACACACACACACACACACACACACACACACACACACACACACACACACACACACACACACACACACACACACACACACACACACACACACACACACACACACACACACACACACACACACACACACACACACACACACACACACACACACACACACACACACACACACACACACACACACACACACACACACACACACACACACACACACACACACACACACACACACACACACACACACACACACACACACACACACACACACACACACACACACACACACACACACACACACACACACACACACACACACACACACACACACACACACACACACACACACACACACACACACACACACACACACACACACACACACACACACACACACACACACACACACACACACACACACACACACACACACACACACACACACACACACACACACACACACACACACACACACACACACACACCCGGAGTCTGGGGGGTGAGGAACCCCTCGGGGGGGTGAGCGCCACGTCTGGGGGGGGGGGTGGGTGAAACCCCCCCAAGCACATGTATGCCTTACACACGTGCCGAAGTTAAACATGCAATACAATATCTTGCAATGCAATACACTACACTACACTACAATACAATACAATATAGTAACATTCCGTTGTATATTTTCTTTTTTCGTTGAAGGCTAATCCTTTCACACGTACATAGCAACTTCAGCTCACGTTTCATATTCACTCCAAATAATTAACAATATTAAAATGTCAGTTTGGCCTTAATTTCCCGATTGCTTTTTTGCATTTCAATGTTCACCCAAAATCTTTCTTGTGGGCGGTTTGAGAGACTTTCCTTTTTTGCAAAAAGATAACTGACAACTGACTTTTTAGAAAGCCAATCGCGAAATACTCACGTCACAGGTATATTAGATTAATTCATTTTTGGGGTTCCTTTAGAAATTACCTTCACTACAACTGATATTATACTTATTCACTACAACTTGGGGTAGCTAGGTCTGGTGAATTTATGAAAACCGAAGTCAAAGGAGGCAGCTAGTGATTTTTGAAAAGGGACGGGACACCTTCCCAAACCTTGAATGAATTCGTGGGTAAATAACCAAATAATAAGTTACCTGGTAAATTGGAGCTTTAGGAAATCAAAGATGGGTATGTTTATTTTAGTAAGCAATGAATTTAGTATAGTTTGTTTTAATTTGTTTGTACATATCCTTTATTTTTTTCAGAATCTAAGTCTACAAGTCCTGTTTCTGATGCTAGAAGAGTCCCAGACCTTGATGGGAAGGGATGATTATTGTCTTTCGATGGCCAATAAGAATGCCTGGGAAAATTGGTTCACTGATAAAGTCATCTTTTATCAGACCATAATTCCAATTCTCTTCATACTCTGTTTTCTGGCGGCCATACCCAATCTAATTGTTATGCTTTTGGGAATCTACAATAAACGACCAGTTTCTGGGAACATCACAAAGGTTGCACTTTCTTTGGCAGGTATATACATATACTTACTTACTACCTCACCTGACAGATAGAAGGTTTCAGTCCTAAAAACGCCAACTAAATATATAACTAAGAGGAATCAAAGCAACTGATAACTGTCTATCTGCCGTCACATTCTTATTATTATGTACTCTTGCTAATTGCTGGTAAGGAATGAAACACAACATAGCCAGGACGCCTGCAATATCTGATCAATTCCAACTCAAGTGATCGTGGCTTGTACTTATGTCCGGAACCCGTGGCATGTGAATGTAAAGTTGAGCCCTGCAAATGCTGCAGTTTCCGTTGTTTTATGTTACCATTTCAATCACTTAGGTATCCTCTTTGTAGTATTAAAATATACGACCAGGATTTGACTTATTTGTTTTATTTATTTTATTTTATTATTTTCTTTCAGGCGCCGATGCCTATGTTGCCACCATCAGTGGTATAGGTCTGCTGATGAATGCTTACATTCCAATAGCTCTCAACCAAATGCTTCCAGACATGGATCTGATAACCTTAATCTTAGAGGCCTTCCGCCTAGGCAGCATGTTCACTTCTGTACTGCATCTGCTACTGTTGACCATAAATCACTACGTAGGTGTAGCTTATCCTGTACATATCATGGACTATCTGGATAACAAGGTCACTATATGCGCCATCTTATGCTTTTGGATAGTTCCTCCGGAATGCTTGCTCAGCATACTGGTTCCCATATATATCTTCCAAGGTAATCGAGTTTGGCGGTTTGTAGTGAATATATATACTGACTATTAAAGACCAATCAAGATGTGTGTAGAAAACTGTGATCACTGATGATAAAATGCTAGTGATGATCTATAGAAGCACAAGGCTAATTTCAATACATATTGGCATAATGCAAACATTACAGTAAACTTTTAGGACCTACTGAAGTAAGATTGTTCCTGCACAAGCCTTCCTTCCGATGTACAGTTGTCACTTTGTTCGTTGCCGTGCTTCTGATCATGGCCTACATGCATGTACGTGTCGCGTTTGATAATTAACTGCCAAAGGGTCTGTTTGTGAGATTGCTAAAGGAAAAACTTTAGTAGTTTAGGCAAATGTTTTTGCTGAAAGGAAACTCACCCACCAGAAGATTAGCCAGTAACAATCACAACGTACAATAATGGTTGATCGGCTTCACATCTGCTAATAAATAATAAAGTTTCCACTTATCCTTTCATAACGGCTTAATAATTTTTAATGACTCACTATCATATACCAAGTTTGCAGCCAGAGATAATTACCTATCCTCAGAAAAATGAAGTTAGAAAGAGAAAGAGTTAATTATTTAAAGGAGAATTCTTTACTACAACTGAAAAGCATTGTTTCCTTTCAGTTTCGCATTATTCGAATGCTGACACGATCGGAAAAGCAGTTTCGTCGAATGTATCGCCAGAATCGAACGCTGCGACGAAAACAGCACGCCCTACAAACCACAATCCTAATCATTGGCAGCTTCCTTGTGGCCTGGATACCAGCGTCCATTCACTATGTCACTACGGCTTTCCCCTGGCGTCTGTGTCTGTATGGAAATTCGCCGCAACTGCTCTTCGCGGTTAGCGTGGGAGTTAACATTCTGGTCCTGGTCAAAGTCTTTCTAAATCCACTCATCTATGCTGTTCGAATACCGGAAATCAAGGAAAGCATAGTTATATGCAGGTATCTAAATTTGTACGTAAACCAAGGCGGTCAAATATAAATTTTACGCCCACTTAGCAATAACAGCATTACGTAAACCCAAGACTGCAAACAGTTTTCACTAATTACGTAATACAGCTACCTGAAGTGTGAACAAAGTAGAGCAGAACTACTTCCAACCATCTCCACACAACGTGGGACCAGACATGTGCTGGAGCGGAAGTTCTGGGCGGGGGGGGGGTGAACCGGCGGCCCGGGATTCTGAGGGGGTGGGGGTGAGGGACCCCTCTGGGAGGGGGGTGAGGTCCAGGTCTGGGGGAGGTGTGACCCCCGACCCCCCCCAAGCACATGTATGCGTGGGACACCAATCCGTATTCATAAGAGCGTTACCATACGTTGTCAATTCTGTCAAAATCTGGGGTACAACCTAAACTCCCTAAATCCTTGTTCTTGCAATTCTCAGATGCTGTATCGCTTAAATATCTTAACTGGATGCATATTTCAGAGAAATTAAACTATAAATACTAAATTATTTAAATGATTTCAAAATAAATTTTTTCAGGAAATGGGCCCTTGCAGGAACCACTACTACTGACCGAAGAGGTTTGGTGAGAGTCTTTAGTCAGCGCAGACAATCCCTGAAACCCCGACGAAATACACTGATCTCAACACAGCCAACCTATTCCACAAATTTACCACTCCGCACAGATACCTGGATTGAACCATCCCAGTATCTCAGCTCAACCACAGACCTCAAGCATCTGGCAAAACCTTCAGGGATTGATTATTTATAATAACAGTGCTTCCACTTAAGTATCAATGTAAAACTAGTACTTGTTGTAATAAATAATATTGAGTTGATTCGGTACGAAGCTGTTGCTGCTTTGAGAATTAAAATCGTCTTTTTAGCCAGGTCTAATATGGAAATTTGCATTTCGACCTTATCAAAACATTTTCTTTCTATACATTTCAAGTAGGCATAAATCAGTTTTACTCCAAGTCTGATTTGATTGAATTCAATTTTTAACGAAGAAACTTTTCAAATTGAATGTTAATACCTATTGAACGCCGCTGGGTTTAGGGGTCAGATGCTAAATTTAGAAAAGTGCCATAGACGCTGTTCAGTTTTGATTACAAAAGGAACGGTGAACCAAAGGAACATAGCTCAATTGAAAAAGTAGCTTTTCTAGCAATCGCTTAGGCACAGTCTCAGCTAAGGAGATATTTCTCCAACAAACTCCCAAATAAAGTGTCGGATGAAAATGAAAATCCGCTTTGGCCTTTGATGTGTTAATATTGATTTGTAAAACACAACACCAGCATATAATGAAACGTAACTTGGAGCAAAGCAAGGAACAAGCAAGATTTTGTGCAAAAGGTTCAATTTCCGCTGGACGGACATTTAAGTAATTGCAAACCTGCTGCGCAGTTAATTATTTTATAAGAGAGCTCTTAATTGCCTACTACAGAAAAGTATTTTATAAAGCTTGAGGAATTCACCTTTATATCGAAAATAAAGTTTAAACTATTCAGCATTTGTACATATATTAGCACATGTTCCTGTAAGCTTTATCATATTTGAGAAATCTTTGCTGAGCTGAGATATTAATGACAAAAGTTTAACTGTATCAATGAGTCATCAATTAAAATAGGAATAGACATTATTAAGTAATCCAATACATATATGCGTAATATCAAGAGTACATGATAACTAAGAGTGTGACAAGCGTCCCACTCTTAGTTATTAGGCTGCAGACATCATCTGCACAATAACGGCCTACAACCCACAACTGAGTACCTACTGACCCTCCACAACTGAGTACCAGGTACACAATTGTGTACCATCTTTCGCTTGTGTGTTTGCATGTTGAAACTCAAAAGTGGCCAGCTGCTGATAGAATGTTCAACATGTAAGCATACAAGCGAGTGCTGGTGACAATTGTGTACCTGGTACCAAGAGTACATAATATAAGAGTGTGCCACTAGGCACACTCTATGTTATCAGAGCAAAAACTATGCTCTGCTCGCTAACGGCCCACCCCCCCGCAAATCAGACCCATCACTTCAAAGAATTTGAGCGCTATGTTAATGTTCTAAAGCTGGAAGCAGGCACCAAATTCGCGCACGCACTGGTTGTGTTTTCGACATTAAGCACATAAACATAGAGCGAGAGAGCGTACCCCGTTTCGACTAGGTACTGATTTAAGGGGTCACTAGGGTATGATTTGCGGGTGGGTGGGCCGTTAGTGCGGAGCATAGTTTTTGCTCTGATAACATAGAGCTTGCCTAGTGGACTTCTTTCCCCCAGAAAAATTTCCCTAATAGTTAATTTTTGTGCTTAATCTATTGTATTTATAGTAATAGTAGATAAACTTTATAGAGATTTTCATGTTACCAAGAGTTCATGATAACTAAGAGTGTGACAAGCGTCCCACTCTTAGTTACTTGGCTGCAGACATCATCTGCACAATAACGGCCTCCCCCTCCCCCAACTGAGAATCTGGTGACCCCCCCACAACTGAGTACCAGGTACACAATTGTGTACCAGCACTCGCTTGTATGTTTACATGTTGAACATTCTATCAGCAGCTGGCCACTTTTGAGTTTCAACATGCAAACATACAAGCGAGTGATGGTACACAATTGTGTACCTGGTACTCAGTTGTGGGGGTGGGGTAGGCCATGATTGTGCAGATGATGTCTGCAGCCTAATAACTAAGAGTGGACGCTTGCCACACTCTTAGTTTTTATGTACTCTTGGTAATATGTATATAAATCGGAAACAGAAGTTCTGAAGAATTAAAGAAAAGATTTCACGCACAAATCATACTAGCCCTATCTTAAACCACTGTTTACACGCATTTACGGTGAAGAGTATATGTAATGGAATAGCCAAAAATTAGTTAGTCTATAAAGAAGAATTCCTGTGCCATTGAATCATGAAGAGGATCAGTGAATTGTTAATGTGGAATCTGATTATCATTGAATGTCCAAGCAATAATCATGTCATCTTTTGTCTGTTGCCAAGCCAGAGTTGTCGAGTACTCGAAATCATTCAAATTTCATTAATAGGGTTCAAGAATTAGGCTTAATCAAATAGGGAATTCTAGTCAGTATAATAAATATAGGTTTAACTAACGCATTATCTGTTTGATAAAGCTAATCTAGGAGTAATAAAAGAAGGGTAATTCGATCACCAATCCCCATATAACCGGAGCTGTCACTCCTCATTAAGACAGGAAGCAGTATTTTAGTTAATCCCAACTCAGACTAAAGAGTTGTCACTCATAAATTAGTTTAAATATGACCTTTTTCATCTCCTTGTACGTTTAGCGCTGGCATAATACGAATCACCAGAAGTTACTAATCAGAAATATCAGGTTTATAGCCTTGCAAGTCAAAATTCATTCTGAAATTGTCCATAAATGAAGAATTACGCTAAAAAAAATGGCAATTATTGGAAGATGGTTCAATTTTAAGCATTAAATAGTTAAGTACGTAGTCAAATAGGGTTAATTAGTGATAATTAGTGTTAATCAGGTAGTAATTATATAATTAATTTTAGTAATTTTGGTCGGTAACATGACTTGGGCTTATATGAAAGATAATTTAATGCTGATTCCAAAAAGTCCAAACCCGACTTTCCAACTCCCAAAATTAAGAAAGTTATAAGCGAAAATGTTTTTGTAAGATTACTTTTTATTTCGTAATCTTATCACTCCAAAAAGGAGTGGTCTAAACTTGGTTTTCTATTGGCCTTAAGTTAAGGCAAACCCTTTCTTTTTGTATTGTCTGGGAATTTGTCTACTTCCCAGACTACACACCAGTCACGTGTTGTTGTCTTTCCTTTCTCTTTCTTTCTTCTTGGTGTCCAACAATTGTCCTCGCTTGAACTTTTGGCCGAGGAGAGGCCAACAAAGAGGAAAATAGAAATTTACACGAATTGGCCCAAGTCATAAAATTAGAAGGGGGTGCCGTCCCCTTCTCTAATAGTAAAAATTATAATAAAAAGTAGCTAAATGAATGTAGGTAGATACGTAGTATATTATGATGTAATTTTTAATATATAAAAAATTGTGTAAATTGCGTAATAATTCAAAAAGTAACGAAATTTTGCAAAGCTGTCCCTTTGGTTACGTTTATGTTAAAAAAATTTTGCAAAGTTTCGCCGAGTTTTGGCGCCCAAAAATTATCAAAAATGGGTCAGTTGGGGGTAATAATTTCAAAATATCATTAATTTCCACCCCCCAACGCCAGCTGGCTCAACCAGCCGCTGCAGACCCTGTGTAAAAGGTGGCAAAATTCTAAAAAGTTCTAGAACTTTCTAGAAGCTTTGCCTTAAAATAAAAGGGAAATTCCGCCTCCAGCTCACTCTCCCCCCCCCCCTCGGAATGGCCTGTCGATCCAGTGCACCGCATGTTCCTTGTGGGTCCATTTCCGCTGCAGCGGGCTGTATCAGAGGGCCGACGTTGACCGTTTACCAAGGAACCAAAACGGACACATCGTGTGGTCTTGCCCCACTTGTGCAGCCGGGCAGACGGCACGACCACCCACCCCACCTCGCCCAGGCCTCTCATACCCCCCTCTGGCATCACGAACGAAGACGCCTCGCCCTCCTGTTGAAGGACCCTAAACCCCTGCTGCGGAGGCCTCAGTCCCCCTACCACCGGGTTACCGGCACCTACGGCGGCCGGCTCCGGATTAGGGGCGAAGCTTTAAAATACTTCAGTGGAATGCAGACGGACTAAGTAATAAAATGGATGAGCTAGCCAAGCTCTTGCGTGACCGAGATGTCCATGTTGCCCTCATCCAGGAAACCAAGCTGTCAGAAACCAGAAACCTAACTTGCCCTGGCTACAATGTGCTCAGGTTAGACTGACGCCAAAGCCGCGCGAATGTAGAGTGTGCGGAGGAGGAATTGCGGTACTAATCAAAGAGGACATCAAATTTGCACCGTACTCGGGGCAACTGGAACCAGCATGTGACAGAGTGACAGAACCAATGACGGTGGAAGTCTGGCCATGCGCCGAAACGGAACGCACCTTGGCTCTGGTGAATGTCTACATCCTACCCATCACTGCCGGTCCGGATGATGAAAGAAGACTCGATTTGGACCTTAGCCTGCTTCCAACTGGAAGAAATGTTTTCATATGCGGCAATTTCAACGCGAGATCTGCCCTGTGGTACCCATTCCTTTCTGAAAACGGGAGAGGAGACACCATTGAAGAAAGGATGTTTGTACAACGGGTTCACTTGTGTAAACGACGGAAGAGCTACTCGACGCAGCCGGATAAAACAGGAAACCCCGGCGCACCTGACATAGCCCTGTACCACAACAGCTGGAACGGACGCATTACGTGGAATACAGCCCAGGATCTGGGATCCGAAAACTATCCCGTATTGTCTGAGCTAGAGGTTCTGGCTCAACCCAGGACCAAACTCAGGGGTGAACCACAGTTCAGCTTCAGAAAAGCACACTGGGTGGCCTTCCAGAAGGAATGCGAGCACGAGGTGGAAAAGTCGGAATCGGAAGCCCTTACAGCCAAGGATGCTGTAGTCACATTGACCGAGATTAGACGTAGAACAAGCTGTCCAGAAACGACGGAAAACCAGATCAACTGCTCAACGAGATCCGGCAGGCTGGGTCAGAGCGTGCGGGGAATCAAAATCTACTATTCGAAAAGCCAAGGAAGTGTCATGGCAACAATATGCATCACACCTGGACCCAATGACAGGTTCACGCCGGGTGTGGAACACTATTAACGCGATTGATGGGAAAAGTCAGCAGCAGCCAGGATCAGCATCCAGGGTAGGACGATCGTCACAGATTAATGCTTTGATTAAGCAACATGCAAAAGTAAGCCATCTACCGTCACGGGTGAGGACTGATAGGCCCATCAAACATGGAGTAGGTCGCATGATCAAGCGACCGTGCGAATGTCACCAGAATCAGTCAGCATCACTCTGTGATCCCTTTACGATGATAGAACTAGAAGAAGAATTGACAAAGCTGCAGTGTCGGAAAGCCCGTGGGAGTGATGCCGTCTCCAAAGAGATGCTCAGAAAACTGGGACCCAAAGCCAAGCTGGCCCTTCTGGAATCAATAAACAAATGATGGGTGCAGAAAACCAGTCCGTCTATGTGGAGACGGGGAGATATTGTGCCCATCCTCAAAAGAGGAAAACCACCTTAACTGCTAAGCTCGTATCGGCCTATCGCTCTGCTCAGTTGCACTGGAAAGCTGATGGAACGGCTCGTACAAGCACGATTATACAACTACCTGAAGGCTAACCAGAAACTGTCAGTAAAACAAGCTGGCTTCAGAACAGGCAGATCAACCGAAGATCAAATGCTGAGAATAACAAAGTCAGTAGAAGATGCACTACAGGAGCAAAAACGATCTGTGCTAATACTGATAGACTTCTCTCGAGCCTATGGTATTGTCTGGAAAAAGGCCCTGATATAAACTGGGCCAGCTGAATGTAGTGCATGATCGAATGGATTGGACAACACCTATCTGACCGAATCGCAAGAGTTCGATTCAACTGCTCACACAGCATATGCCGGCTGTTCAGAGAGGGGCTGCCAAAGGAAGTGTATTGTCTCCGTTGCTTTTCCTCTGCATGATAAACGGCATACTGGACCAGTTACCTGAGGGCATCGAAGCAAGCTTGTTCGCCCACGATCTGGCAATCTAGACGAGTGCAGCCACCCTGGAAGCAGCCACACGCAAGGCAGACGAGGGGCTGAATGCTGTCATCCGCTGGGCAGATGACCAGTGGAAGATGACTGTTTCCTTTGATAAGACCGAGGCGAGCCTATTCTCAATGGACAACCACGAAGCTGCAGCAGAGGTCAACATCAATGCCGGTGGACATGGAATACCATTCAATCCACACCCCAGATTCTGGGCATAGTCTTCGACAGGCCACTCAGGTTTAAGCAGCATATGCTCGGAATTGCGGCGAAAATGAAGAAACGAAGACAAATTATGGGTGCGCTGTGCGGGAAGCGATGGAGGTGCAGTCAAACATCGCTACGGCTAGTATATCTCACATATCTGCGCTCACTGGTGAATTACTGTGCTGGAGCCTTGATGCCGTACGCAGCCAAGTCCAACTTGGCTATCTTAGAAAAGGAACAGAGAGCTGCCGCCAGAGTCATAACGGGATGCGTGAAAAGCACACCTACTGACGCCCTGTCTGCGGAAGCCAACCTCCTCCCCATATCTGAACGCCGAAAGCAGCTGGCCGTCTCCTATGAAAACTCACTACGCAAGGCATATGCAGAAGATCCACAGACTGCAGCTATGGACCCTCCTCTCTCCAGACTGAAATCCCTGGGGTCCTGGAGATCCCTGGGCGAGCACATCTCTGGCGAGGCCTGGTTAGGAGGCGTAGAGCGAGAAGCTCCATGCAACGTGGCACCCATAGATCCGTCGATAAACATGCGGCAATGTCCATGCTAACCTGCAACAGGACCCTAATTCATCCAACTTCCAGGGAGGAGGTGGATGCAATCAAACAACAATTGGCTAGTGAAACCATTGCCAGACTGCCCCCTACTGGACTGACGGCTCAACTTCAGGGGGCACTTCGAGAGGGGGAAGTGGTGTCTTTGCCGAGGGACCGGGTCTGGATTCCCCGGTGGAGATCTGCAAACCTGTTGGACGGTTTGCTCTAGCTACCGAGCCAAGATGGTTAACTTCCAAGTCGGATTAGAATATATCCTGCAAAACATCAATACAATTTTCTGGAGATATAACCATGCTGTCTTCGTCACCGACTCCCAAAACCGCAGTGGAAAAACTGTGCACTGGTCCAGCGGCCCGTGATACTCAGCTGGTCATGAACATCTGGAATCTGGTCTCACGCCTCACCAAACGTGGATGCAGACTCACGGTCCAGTGGGTGCCCAGTCACTGTGGCGTGACTGGAAATGAACAGGCTGACCAGTCCGCGAAGTTAGGATCACTATATGACTAAGTACCGTGGAGTTTGAGGTACCCGCCATTGAAAGGAAAGTAAACGCAGACTGGCTTGGCAAGTGCAGGAAGGATTTCAACTTTTGGATCAGTCAGGACGAGTGGCCTGAGCCTCCGGATAGGCTGGAGCTTAATAGAAAGCAGAGTGTCCTCATATCCCAACTGAGAAATGGACACTCACCAGTTTGCCGGCAGTATCTGCGCAGAATAGGAAAAGAAGATTCGCCTGATTGCAGATACTGCAACAGGAGTCGGTTGAGCACCTGCTGTCTGGGTGTCCAGCCGCGGCTCCCCAGAGAAAGGAAGTCTTTGGATCAGAACAGGTGTCCGCCAGGGAGATGCTCCAGTCACCTGGAAAAGTCCTGGAGTTTCTGGATCGGGCTGGTAGATTGTGGCCGGATCACATGGTTCATCCGAGATGCTGAAGCCGAAGAAGAAGAAGAAGAAGAAGAGCTTGCCTAGTGGCATACTCTTATCAACTCTTGCAATGACTAGTTGTCGTCCCATTTAGCATAATGGCAAAGCTTAGGTTTACTATTTAGACTACTTTTGGCGAATTGAGCAAGAAATAGCTCATAAATGTCCATTGCTACAGTCCTTAAACATAATAGTAATTAGTAATCCAAAATGATTCATTATGTCTACGAAAATCTAATCTATCAATAGAAGAGTTTTAATTTTGTTCAAATGGTTCACACAAAGTTCTAAGTAAAACAAAGAATCAACAAAAAAAGATCAGTTTTGAATGAACAAAAACAAAAGCGCCGAGTGTTTTGTAGATCTATGTTTATATTAAAAAGTAAAACAAATTCACAATATTAAGTAATTGTAAACTACAACTACAAATTGAAATAGATTCTATCTTAAAAGTTTGTTAAATACATCAGAAGTTTTGTAAAATACTGTGCACACAAGCAATAAAAACACAAACAGAAATGGATAGTGTATTCAATGGTTCGCATTTGATCAAAAATTCCTTGAGTTAAAGAGATGTGAGCAATCACAGAAAAACAAAAACAATAGGTAATGCTTCCTCCAAACAAAACATGCAATCGTTAAGTGATTGTATGTATACTTTGTTTTATTAAAAGTGAC
>JASAND010006461.1:0-28504 GCA_030248195.1 Trissonchulus latispiculum
TTATTATGTCCAGAGAACTGTATTATCAAACAGCACAAACAAACACACAAGATCAAGTACACTACCAAAATCTGTTGCAAAGCTGATACAAGAGGAATCCGTTCACCGCCTGACAACTAGACCCAAAGCTATGATCAGTTACAGGTCCCTATTTCGAAGTCCTAGCGGAAGAAGAACTAGAGCTGAAACCTAAGAAATTTTGGTAAGATTAGTATTTTAGCCTACTGGTTGTAACACGCACACTCACACAGTCACACTCGCCTAAACAGTACTCACTAATCCCAGACTGCGAATTGATTCGCAGTAACACAATGATTTGATTTCCGGGGTCGAGGAGGGGGGAAGTTCCCTATATGCTCCCTATATGTACCTGAAAAGTGTGCACAAGTCCACCCGTCCCAGGTCACGAATAGTTACCAGCAATACGCACCAGCAGAAAACTAATAACTATTCTATCCTCTGCTAAGAGGACGACCCGTAAACTTTAAACTTTGGTTGAAAAGCTAAAGAGAGAGAATTTGAGCAGATTCGGTAGAACAAGCAGAAAAAGAGCCGATTAAAGGGCAGACAACTTTAGACAGAAAGAGAGCAAACATTTTTCAATGCAAAATAAACAGTTAAAAGTCTACGGTTTTGATGAGGATCTTCGAATTCTTCAGTAGGAGGAGTTTAACATCCAACCCACACTCCAAATCCCAGATATGATGGCCTAATCTGACAATGGTGCGACCCTAAGCCAATCAGGGGCTCTCAAGAAAATCTACAGCACTGGCAGACTACTGAGCAAATCGCTGAAACCGGCAAAGCGCCGTAATTTGAGGCAAGAGTCTTACGCACTGGCGAAGGCAAGGAACCAAACAGGTCCGGACAGAGCAGCTGAGAGACAGAACCAGGGAGGAGAGAGGCCAGGGGTGATCCGAGGATGCACTCACACTGGAAGGTCAGCAGGAAGAACCGGGAAGGACTGATATCCAGACAGCAGTAGAGCAGGCAGACGTTGATCCGGGATCCAGAGAGATCACAGAACGGCGAAAGCAGAGAAGCAGAAGAATCGCAGCGAGGCAGAGAAAGAGATCGGAGGCCCGAAGGCGGCACTCGCTAGAACTGAATCAAATGGGTTAAAACCCCTGTCGGTTTTAACCCGGATTCAGCGATATTAACTGGATTTCGTAGGACCAGGTAAAAGTTTGGGAATTTCGAGTCAAAAGGGATTCAACCAGAGCTTTTGGGTAAAACTAGCGAGAAGTGACGAATTCAAGAAATGAGACTAGCGTCTATCGAAATGAGACTATTCAAGAAATGGTTTTATTCTCGCACTTACAATTGTTATAAATCCTAAAGGGGATTGGGACCGCTTATCCTAAAGGGAGGATTTTGAAACTGGGCTTCTGTAGCCCAGACCCATTTTAGGTTAAACTTCCCCCCAGGTGTACCCCAATCCCAACCTAGGGTCCGAGTGGGAGAAAAGTTTTGAAGGGGGTATCCTAGAAGGGGAGAGGCAGAACCTCTCCCAACAAAACAACTCATGGGATGTCTGTGATTTCCCCCCAGCATTTTGGCCACGCGAGAGAGAAAGTAGACGACCGTTCGTCACGAACCCCAAATCACAGACTGACTGGAGTTTGAAATTTTGCTCTCAGGTTAACTTTTTCCTCGTGTCTTTTGCAATCATCTTTCGATGATTGGTTGCTTTCATGATTACCTCTCGTCATTGGTTGATTTTGAAGGGAGGACTCCGCCTCCTTTCGAGTGTTTTCCTTGAGTTTGCACCTGAGCAATCCATCACTCAGGTTACATAATTTTTTATGGCCCAAAGGCCGTTTTCGAGAGGCCCAGAGTACCCTAAAACCCTGGGCCATAAACTTTTACTGCGCTTTTGTTTTCAAGTACCTTTGTCCTGAGTTTCATTTCTGAAGATTTGGCCTTGCTTGCTAAACAGACGCGCAGGCGAAAGAGAGACCGACGAAAACAAGGAAGGAGAAATCGTAATATCGGACAGGGGGCCTAGAAGCCCAAGATGAAATAAGCAGTACCTAAGTTATAAGAAACTTCTACCTAATCTAAAACTTAGCTAGAGACCTATTATTACCTATTCGTTACTATTACTTGTTAATTTCTTTCTTTCTTTCTTTCAGGGGTGACTTGTGCCTTAATTTCAGAGAGGTTCCCCTCTGTCTGACTCATGCGTAGGAAGTCATCTTAGGGACGTGAAAAGATAGCGCTGAACCTCACACATATGCAGACTCAATGCTAGACACTCAGGCTGGCCTTTGCTGGCCTTCACTCACACACATCACACACACATAACTCAATAGTAGGGACCTGTAGATGAACCCCATCCTATTGATGATGCAAAATTAAAGGGGTTCAAAGCTAACTAATCTGAATTCAAACTAGTGGTGAACGGATTCAATTTTGACAAAATACCCAAAAATACAACTTAGGGATTACAATTAGTAAATCAAAAACACTAACAAGACAAAATCTATACATCGGTCCTTTCTACTTGAACATTAAGTTTTAGATTTCTTTTGGATTTCAATTGCGAAAGAATAGTGAAACTGTACAATTACAATTACAACTTCCCTTATACGATACATAATTAAATTAATTTACAATTCGTACGCAAGCATGAATACAAATATTAATCAAATAGTAGACGAGCATGAACTTAGCTAAGTACGGAATAAAAGCTAGTTACAAATCGACTGATTGCTGTGCTGTTTTCTCTGTGCTTTAATTTTCAGAGTATAATTTGATTTGAAAGGTCAGTGGGGCCTCGGGAACTAGAGATCTGTTGTTCAATTTGTTTGAAAGGGCGGAACTGCCGTCCACATTAGTTGAGGCGGACCCAGCCAGCAACAACTAATTTCATTTTAGCATAAAAACAGTCGTTAAAACCAGTCTCTAGATCTTGCCCTCACTGTAACTTTTGATCGAAGGGCTTAGAAGGTTGAATTCGAACGTTTTCTGATAGCTAATAATCTCATGAACCCAAACTTTTTAATTGAGCCCAATTCACAGATAATAACTGGCGTGACCCCTAATTTTTGTGAACCACTTTCGTGACAGGTTTCACCATCAAGCAACTAGGCAAGAAACATCCTTTTTACCTCGTTTTCCAACACGACTTTCTGAAGTCGTTTAGAAGGCAATCCAAAACTCCCCTTTTTTTCATTTTCTTTACAAATGCAAGTGCGGATTACAAATGTTTCGTAAAACTTTTCCGCACGCTTGCGGAAATTAACTAAGCAAGTTGCGGAACTTGACGAACTTGCAACGCAAGTGCGAGTACTTGCGTTGCAAGTGCGAGTGAAAGCAAAACTAACCATAATTCTTTGAAAAATCATAATTTCTTTATAATTGCTTGAAGTTTACTGAAATTTTCACAAAGTATAAAAAACATGTGATTCTAGTTATGTATTAAATTTGACTGAAAACTGACGAAACTTAAGAAAGATAATACAATTTCTTTGAAATCGTCTAGTTGAAATCTACTAGACGACTTTACTCGCACTTGCAAGTTGCAAGTGAGTTTTCCAGCGAGTTTTATGAAACACTTACTTGCTGCTTGTGATCAAGCAAACTTTCAACTTGCAGCCTACTTGACTCGCAATTCAAGTGCAAGTGCGGATTCCGCACTTGACACTTTATGAAACACTTGCAGCTTGCAAATCCGCAACTTGCAGCTGCGAGTTGCGGATTCCGCAACTTGCAAAGTTTTATGAAATTGCCCCCGGAAGTACCACTTGCAGTTTTATGAAACATTTAACTTGTAACTTGCATGTGCAAGTTGCAACTTGCATATGCAAGTTGCAAGTTGCAAGTTTTATGAAATTGGCCCCAGGAAAACTGTCGGTGGGACGGCTAACGTATCTATTTGCATGTAAATTGAATTAAGGTCTCACCTATGCTGGCCATCAGGGGCTTTGGCAAAGTTCCTGTTGCAGTTAAGCCAGCTTGAATAGGAATTAAGACCGTAACGGGTCAGAAACCGCGTTTAAATAATAAAATGATCACAACTTTACTTAAAAGTCAAATTATTTTTATTTCAAACTCTTTTGATACTTGGTCTTTAATAACCAAAATTTGGTTTTGATTATGTAGGATTGAGAAGAGTAATTGGCATTGGGGGTGAAAAAGGTCCCCCTGTGTTTGTTGCTGTTCTCAATCTGCCAAGTTAAAAGCTAAAATATAATAAACTTTTACAGTCTACAGTATTGGCAGACTTTCCTACTATCCTATCTGAGTGCTCGGCCATCCCTATCCTCCTTCCTTTGTCACTTCTTCTCCTTTTTCCTCTGACTCATCCATTTTTATACCCACACCCTCCGAGCGGGTGCACAGATTTCCGCCATCTTAGTCACTATTGATATGCGGGGGCAATTGTTATCTGTACCTAAGATCTCAGTTGCCCTGTGTGTAACTGCGGTCACCTTAGCGTTGAGCTAAGGGGCCAATAACCGCACATCAGAACCGCTTGGGGGTCATGTTTTCTGTCCGTGACCTTCGTCTCTCCGCCTCTTGTCTGCCGTTCTGCAGAACGCGGAGAGCAGCACATAAAAGGTCTCTATGAGTGCCTGAAAGTGCTAAGCGCCTCGATAAAAAAAACTGTTGGTGGGAGGGTTTAGGAGTTTTCGTTAGCAAATTTCTACTAATTATATTGGTTTAAATTGGATATGCACGGCTAGAAATCCAATTTCATAAATTTGTAATATTTTTGCTATATCCTTTCTTTGTAACATTATTGTGCCAGAATTGATTTCTGTTCATTTGCTATTTCTGCAACACACTTTATGTCGTTGGAAAGAGCAGCAGAAATGCTACGGATATAGTGGGAGAATTCAAAATCTTAAATCTTGGCGAGTGTCCAAAAACATTATATTAAATATATAATTTTAGTAAAAACATTTTCTAGCTGCTTAACTAAACTTACATAAATTGAAACTATTTAATTCTACCGCATAAAAATGCGATCTTCGTGTATTTACGTACGTCATGCACTATAGCCGCTTTATGGTTTGGAATAATATTGTATATAGCAGTAGGCATGTGCTTAAACGAAAATGTGGTCTGCTTCTAAACGAGCCTCCAATAGAAATAATTAGTTTGAAATATTCGAATTTACTACTCTTATCTAAGCTTCGCAGTATGTAAAATTGGGCTTAGTCATTTAGCTTAGAGCTTTCGCCCAAATTTAGCTTCATTTCGACCCAAATTTTGCCTGCGCAGGCAGTGATAGGGGTAGCGCGTCATTAATAACTGTCATCGCAAAGGCGAAACCTAATTAATCCTAGACACTGTATAAAAGCAGCTCCCCAGCCCAGGTTGAACCATTCTACTAACTACTCAGTTCTTACAAACGGTTGATTTCTACCAATTCAACAGTCCGAAAACCCCCTAAGTCATCATGCGTGCCGTTCTATTTCTTGCCCTGCTGATCGGAGTTGCCTACGGCGACCTGGAGTCCTGCGTGAAGAGTTGCACCCAGACCTTCCTGGATGCCATCAAGTCTTTCGACGTTCAGACCATGTGCAGCGGGTTCCACACCTACGAAGGCTGCATCAAGGGCTGCCCCAGCGGAGCCCAGGTCTGGGAGATGGCCAAGTCCCGCGATCCGCACAGTTTCCGACAACTGGAGAGCCAGTGCGGCAGCGGTTAGAGCGAAGCCGATAGCGCCGGAAAATGCCTTCTTTTCTGGTAAACTCTCTCTGAAATCTTTGAAACTACTTTTCAAACTTTCTGAATCTGTATGTCTGCTAGTCTCATAAAGTGTGCCTTATCAATAAACAGCCTAATTTGAACTACTGGTTCTGTCAGTAATGTTGGTTTAGTATACTAAAAATTAGTTATATAACTATATATGACAGTAATCGATAACACAGCCACGTAAGGGATACAAATAAATCAACTAATTAAACTGTATCCTAAATGTATACTAAACTACATAACTTTAACTATATACTAAACAGCTTTTTGAAAGCTTGCCAAAAGTAACCAAGAGTACATAATAGACAAGAGTGTAACAAGCGTCACACTGTCAGTTATCAGCTCGCGAGCCATGCTCTGCCTCTGGCCGCTAACTCCCCTCCCCCCCGGCAATTGCGTTCATAGTGGTTTGCGTTCAGTATCCAGTACGTCTTTGCGTATGCTCACTCATTTCTACAGTAAGACACCCCGGGCAAATGTGACCTATGATTCGACTCCCTCCCCCGCGAAACAGGCCTATCATTTTTCAACAGAATGAAAGGTAGGTCACATTTGCGGGGAGGTTTTTTACCGTAGAAGTGAGTGAGCATACTGAATTGCGTAGTGGGTACTGATTTGCGGAAGGGTGAGCCGTTGGAGCGCAGAGCATAGCCCGCGAGCTGATGGCAACAGAGTAGGTGGCGCTTGTCACACTCTTATCTATTATGTACTCTTGATAATACAAGAGTATGACAGCTGTCATACGCTATGCCATATAAGCGTGACACACTCTACACGCTAACGGCCCATCCCTCCCGTACATTGGTACCCAGTAGGGTTGTATCAAGAGTCCATAATTTATTCCTTTATATCATAGAAGAAGAGTAAGCCACTAGAGGGCTCCTCTTCTTGGCATTGCGTAACGGTGCTCCGACCATAATAAAAGACTGTTCACCCGTTTGGTGGGGGGAGGGTAGCACTCTTCAATAAAGCATACCCCTCCCCCTTTGGTGGGGGGTATGCAAAAAGGGTCCCCGTTTGGTGGGGGGGTATGCAAAAGGGGTCCCCGTTTGGTGGGGGGGGGGTAGGCAGAATGGGGTCCCCGTTTGGTGGGGGGTATGCAAAAAGGGTCCCCGTTCGGTGGGGGGTATGCAAAGGGGTCCCCGTTTGGTGGGGGGTAGGCAGAATGGGGTCCCCGTTTGGGGGGGGGGCCTCGCCAAGTCAGGCTAAGATTGGATGAATCTGATTGGCTGTTGGCGACCCCCCAAACGGGGACCTCTTTTGTCAACCCTACCACCAAACGGGGACCTTTCATTGCTACCCCCCCACCAAACGGGGACCTTTCTTTGCTACCCCCCCCCAAACGGGGACCCATTTGCAAATAGAACAAAACTACCGTAATCCTTTGCTCCACCTCCCCCCACCAAACGGGGAGGGGTCTCTGCAATCTGATTGGCTGTTGGCTACCCCCCACCAAACGGAGGGGGTTGTACTTTGTCGAACAGAGCTACCCCCCCCTCCCCCACCAAACGGGGGAACATTCGCCTATTGTGGTCGGAGCACCGTTACGCAATGCCAAGAAGAGGAGCCCTCTTGTGGCTTACTCTTCTTCTTATATATAATGCAATTATGCACTCTTGGTTGTATTGATTCAGCTATTTCAGTTTCGATTCGATTCAGTTCAGTTTTTCTATTTCTCAAATATATACGATTCGATTCAGTTCCATTTACTTCCCCTAAAATTCGAAACGATTCGATGCAGTTCGATTTTCCCCATTCTGAACAAACTGTGATTCGATTTAGATTTCCAAAATCTTTCCAAATTTCCAAATTTCCAAACGATTTTTGATTCGATTTTTGATTTTTTTATTTCTGCAACAGATCACAATCTTACGGGCACTATTGTACTAGGAACAAACTTAAGGTGGTGGTATCCTTTTGTGCAGTGCTTTTGTGGTGATTTTTTTGAAACGCTAACTTTCGCAATTTTGGGAGTTAGAAAAAGCTTTATACATTGTTTTAAATCGTATAACCTGCACATGTACACGAGCTTACGAAACTAGAAAAATTGCAAAAAAGCAAAAATTTTCTGACACACTAAGATCTGACAGGCTGAACATAGACCAAAAATTTTTGAACATCGGTATCTCAAAACTGTAGAATCGGCCAAAATTTTTTCTTCTTCCATGCTATGAAGGACATATGGGCCGAGGATCATTTTTTAGATTTGGCTCAACAAACCTCAATACTCCAGAAAATCTGGCAAATGTGCGGTGACACGAAATTTCGCAACTTTGTATTCAGTTTTCTCGCAACTGGTGATGTTTTAGCTCAAACCAAAAAACTGACCCTCCACAATAGTGCGAATTTTCTCCCAGCCCAAAATCTCGCAAATATCTCTAGCTTAAAGCAACGAACGAACCCCAGCTAAGGCATTGATATAATGAGCAATTAGACAGCCAATTGATTATGTATAAACAAACGTAAATTGTCCCTACGAATTGGCAGTAATTTTAAAAAACTTGTTTCCTCGAAAATGGCCGTTTTTTACCCCAAAAATCGTTTTCGGCTTTTACTGACTTACCCGTTAGAGATTGCTCAAAGCTTGTAAAAGCAAAAATGTTCGTTTCTGTACCCTCCTTCTATCCATAACAACCACTCTGATGTATCGACTATTTACTGAGAGTATAATGCCAAAAACTGAAACGTTCTTATCTTTTCACCCAAAAATGTGGGACTGGTCCCAGAATGTTAAAGAGCGCCAAAATAGCATATTTGGACAGTTTCATCTACTTTCATAAAGAATTGTAGCCTATAGGGTCAAATTTACACAAAAAGAAACCACCACATTAAGGGGAGTCCAATGTTTGGTCATTTTTCTGAACCTCGCTTTATGTAGATATTATATACTCCAATCCAGACGGCACATTTGAATAAGTTTTTTAAAATTAAACTAACATCTCTTAGGGAATTTGAGAAAATTCACCTCAAAGTAGAGGGCTACATAGACATGCAAAACCTTGGAAATTAAAAAGTCAGTACTTTAAGGCGAATGTCAAAAGAATCAGGAACACGAACAAAGATCGCTGACATCGCTCGCCATCTTCAGAAAAGCATGGAAAAGGACTTTCCTTTGGTTGAGATAGACTTTTGATTAAGGCTTTCTAAAACTTCGAATAGCTTTTTAAGATCAAAAATTTTAAGCCGCAATTTTAAGGATCACGCAAATATGATGTGATGGAAAATGTGTGAAAAATTTTAAAGGCATAAATGAAAATTCGTCTCTCCGTCTCCTATCCGCTTGCGGTTCACGGAGAGGCAGCATAAGGGGGCCTCTGACGAGTGCCTATTAATACTATGCCAGCCAACATCAAAAAAGTAACTGCTCAGCTTAGAAGTCAACTGCTAAATTTTAGAATTTACTGACAACACTGGCACAAAACTTAGAAAACTTAAAACCCAAAGCCCAATCCCAAATCAAGAAGCAGCACAATTGATAAGCAAAGAAAGATGGCAGAATTTTGGCATTTTCATTGCAGTAGATATATACCTAGAACCACACAGAAAAGATGCAGACACTAAACATAAACACATACACGCTCACACATTTTCATCATGCTTCTCTTAATCAGCTGCCTATTTCTCCTGAATCAAAATGTGAATCAAAATGAATCAAAAATCAAAAATAACGATTCCACCAAAATATTTTTGATTTTTTTTGATGGAGTTCGATTTTGACATGAAAAGAGTAGCAGAGATTTGAAGCAGTTCGATTTTCTGCACTGCAGATTCGATTCGATTCGATGCATCAAAAATCAAAAGCCGCATCAAAAGTGTTTTGATTCGATTCGAATCAAAAATCAAAAACAACAGTAGTACTCAGTCGAAACGAGGGCACGCTCACTCGCTCTCTGCTTTAATGTTAAAGCTCGAAAACACAAGTACTACGAGAGTGAACTTTGTGTCAGTTTCGAGTTTAAAACAGAAGCATACCATAAGCAAACTTGTTTGAAGTGGTGTCCGATTTGTGGGGGTGGGGTCTGCCAGGATATGCCACGCTTATAATGCGTAGAGTATGACAGCAGTCATAAATCAGCAGTCAGTCGACAGGGTTAAAAATTGTTTAAATTTATACTACATTTCAGCTCAATCGGGCAGTAATTTTGGAAAAAACAATTTTCCTCGAATATGGCCATATTTTGACCCTCAAAATGGTTTTTGATTATATATATATACCGACTCAGCCACTGGAGATAGCTGAAACGTTATAAAAGCAAAGATGTTCATTTGTTCAAAATAACAGCCAATCCGTTGTCGCCTACCTACTGGGAGCCAGAGATGAAACCGGGTCACCGGGTCAGGAGCTCTGACCCGGTATTTTTGATTGGAGAAATTTTTTTGCTGTTATAGGATATTTTTCAAAGTTTTACCAATTTTTGCCAACTGAAAACTTCAACAATTACTCAAAAACAAACAATAGAAATATTCTTAAATTAATTGTACTAGTGATGTTTCAGTAGGGTTGCGCCGGGGCCGTGTAACGGGGCCGGGGCCCGGGCCGGGCCGGGGCCGGGCCGGCCCCCTTCCGGCCCGGCCCCGCCAAAATTTTTAACGGCCCGGCCCCGGCCCGGCGCCGTTGACTTTGGGGCCCGGGCCCGTTACACGGCCCCGGCGGCCCCGTGGGCCCCGTAAGCCCCGGCGGCCCCGTGGGCCCCGTCGGGCCGTCAGGACGTATATAACACACTTTATTATATATTTTCTGCTGTGCATATGGCTATTTCTTAGCGTATGTAGTAGTGATATTTCAGGCAGCCTTTTTATTTCAGTTTCAGGCGGTTGCTCGTCGGAATTTCAGATTCAAATTCAGTTTCAGTTTCAGGACTGATTTCATCTAATTTTCAGTTTCCGTTTCAGGTCTAATTTTATTTGATTTTCAGTTTCAGACGGTTGCTCATAGGAACTTCAAATTCAGATTCAGTTTCAGGTCTCATCCAAATAAATTTCAATTTCAGTTTCAGTTTCAGGTGCTGAAACATTACTAGTATATGTGGCACAGCACGCAATTCTCTGTAACGTGACGTTGTGCCAGCCACAGATGGACGCGGGACGAATTTTTTCGGCCCGCTCCTCCGGCCCCGAACTAAATTTGCTTGTTCCGTCCCGCGGGATCTCGTAGTCCCGCAAATTTGATAAATCCTATCCCGCAAAATCCTGCATCATTTTGTAATTATCTAATTAATTAAAATTAATAAGAATTCAGTAATTCCTATAAACTGTCGAAATATAAAAAACCTGTTTTACAATGCTTCACGTTCCCTATTTTCTGTTAGTTATTTTGAATGTATATTAGATATTTAAATAAATTATATACTATCATTGCTAAATAAATTAATTTAAATAAAATATAATAATATATACTATGCTAAACTTAGACTTAGAGATATTCCAGTTTTTTTTGATCGAACCAGAAGCTTTTTGTTTCCATTTCAGCAAGGTTTGCTTAGAAAAGTTGAGAGGTAGGAAAGTTAAAGTTCGTCTGATGTATTTAGAAAACTAATCTCAATTCCGTTTGTTGATATTTCGTTAGTTTCACTAGTCCAATAGGAGTTAATGTCGCAAGAAAATGTTGTATTGTAAAGAAATCAAAGCGTATACTGCAAACTTATTTTGAACTATTGACAAATTAAAATTAGAAAACGAATTTTAGATTATTTTGCGCGAAACGATCGCGAAATGATTGACTTGTCACTAATTATTTCTTTCGATATCGAACTGAAATTATTTTTTAAATACCTAAGTAACGGTTTCTGATTTCTTAACAGGCGCTAGTCTTCCCTTCCCTTAGCATACAAAATAACAAAGCAGCACAATTACAGTATTTGACTTAGCAATACAACCTACGTTCTTCCTACTTCATTCCAAATTATGGAAAAGCCAAACATTTATTGTAATCTCATGATTCGCCTGTCAAACGCTAACTACTTAAGGGGGGGGGGGCTACGAACGGTTTTGCCCAACTTGTTCAGAGAGACCTACCTTTTGGCATATGATTAGCTAACATATCAGGGTCAAATAGTCCGTAGTGGGCATTATTATATCTAACACACATTGATTCTGGCACTACGCCAAAGTCGAAATTTTGGGGCGAAAAGTGGGTTTTTTGAAAACGTTTTTCTGAACTCTGGTGGATTAACGGTTTGAGCAATTCTGAAAATTTTTGCAACAAATGTTAACTGTTACTAGTGCTAAATATTAAAAGTATTCCGGCTTTCGAGCGTTGCTTCCTTCGTCAGCTAAAACAGCTCAAAGTTTGAAATTTGACAAAAAGTTGCGATGTGACCGTGCGCCGTTTTCGATCTAATAAAATTGACAGCCCCTAGCCTACCCCAGATTTTTACCAAATATTTGGCTCTAATAGGGGCAAACTGTCTGTGAGTTTCGAGGGTTTTGGTTTTCTGGTTTGTGTGCTTGCAAACTCAGAGTTGGTCGCGGGCCGGATTTTTGCTACCCGCCCCGGCCCGCGGCCCGCAGAAGGGTACCCACCCCGCCCCGCCCCGCGGCCCGCGGCCCGCAGACAAGTGATACCCGCAAGAAACCCGCAAAATTTTTTCGCCCTACTTTTGTGGAAAACAAAGTTATAACGGCAATTTTAATTTTTTATGTATGTCTGTTTTATCGTTAACTTTCTTAGTGCGAAATATATACTGAAACAATCGTAAAAATGCGTTGCAGGCAAATAGTGCATCAGATTTTTTGAAAATTAAAACAAATAATGAAAAATAAAATTAAAAATTTTATACATTGACCGACCGCCCTCAAGCTCAAATATGCTTTAAGGTGGAAATTGAGGGTGTAAAATAAACCCCTGTTTGGAATTAGACTCTCGTTCCTGTTACTGGAATTAAACTGGAATTGTGGTTGCTGCAAACAAACATCTGTTTTCGGTCCTGCTCCTGAAAATGAATTTCCTTCCGGTTCGTAAAAATAGGTCTCAATTCCTGTTCTTGTTAGAACCCAGTTTTGCTCCTATTTCTAAAATTAGGTTTCCGCTCCTTTTAAAGGCAGTTTTGTTCCTATTCATGTTCCCTTTCCTGGTTCCTTTGTCGCTGTTACCTGTGCCTATATTGTCTTTAGTTCGTAGTGACCTATTTTTAATCATAAATAAGAATACTTCTATCTACAATCCGGCAACAAATTAATATTAAAAACTAAATAAATATTTGTGAAACTCATTCAACTAGGTTCACCTAAATTAATACAATTCTAGGTTTACTAAGCAAACGTTTCTAAACCTTGTAGACTCAGGAGCTGTGTCGGATAAGAAGACTGAAAATCCTACAGTATAATGTCACGCGAACATTTAAGTTTTATCGGGTTTGAAATTGCTGAAAGTATATATGAGTCGTCCGCTTTTTTAAGCAAAGTAGCACAGACCCACTATTGCAGTTCAGAAAACTTTCAAAACTAAATAAGAGGTGAAAATACAAATGCAGTATGTTCTGTTTAACTAGTAAATTTAACTTAGTTTTAGACAAAAATAGTTAAAATTTTTAGGTTATGCCCGCACAGATACCCGCGCGGGTAGTGCGGGTATTGAAATTCGGTGATACCCGCCCCGCCCCGTGGGTACCCGCGGGTGCCCGCGGGTACCCGCGGCCCGCGACCAACTCTGTGCAAACTTTTTGTTAAGAAATAACCCTTATTTTTAGGCCTGAAAAGCTAGCTAAGCGCAGTAAAAATGGGGTCAAAAAATTTTTTGTCTCCGATTTTGCCGAAGAGGTGCACATAGGGGTTATTTGACCTGCTGAATGTGAATATCAAATCCGTTTTTCGATATGACGCTTCCTTCGTTGAGTATGCGCTTACAACTGTCTTAGAGCTTTTTGGAGCGATCGTCGTCCATACTTGAAATCGAGAAATCGAGAAATCAATCTAGCGTTTCTAAACATTGGAGCGAGGTTTATTGACCTAGCTTTCTGCACATTTTGGTACACTCACTGGCCGCAAAGTTTCAGCCGATTCTGCCACAGTACTTTGCAGTAATTGACTCACGTCAGTAATTGACATGGCACCAAATAACGGCGACAATGTCAATAATGTAATCTAGCACTGCGAACGCAGGGATTAACGAAATCACGTCATTTTCACATTAGATAAGACAGATACTTGTAATATTAATTGGAGCAAAGTTGGGCTCCTTTGATAAACCACAGCTCATTAGACGTTAACCTCCAGCCGTATAGACCTACAACACCCAATTTTTAGCACTTTGATTGTATCGCACAGAAAAGTATACACTGATCTAAGGATTATTTTACAAGATATCAAAGCGCTATATGTCAGTACTATTTCTGGAAAACGTGGGTACCGTACCTTGCGCATAGCGATCAGGGCGAGGCAAAGTTTGTGTACGTGCCATGTCGAGTTTTGGACCGACAACACCAACTTCTGATGGCTCCACAGGACGCTACGCTGCATGGAATTCTTTCAAACTTTAAACTATTGTACACTAAACCTAATACTATTATATGGCAAAAGATTAGCTAGCTTTTCCAACATCGAACTTTTAGCTAAATTGGTAGCGTAGCCCCCCCCCCCTTAATTCCCTAATGCACCTATGTTTAGCTCCTAAGCAACACGGGTGCTCAAAACTCCGCAACCGCTTAGATTGCTGACAGGCAAAGACTGCGTGTAGGCTGTCAGTTCTGCAGCTTAAATATTGTGTAAACCTAATTTACATAATTTGAGCACAAAAATGTTGCCTAGGCTGTGCTGAACTGCTGAAGATAGGACTTCTGAATAGAGAATTGACTCACAATATACTAAACATAGGATCCGAATGAAGCATAAAGACTGCCAGCCAGTGTATAGCCATATGTATTGCCAATGCGCTTGCAAATGGGTAAGCAAAAGACTGTTAAATGGAGCCTGGGGCCGTTGGGGCCGCCGGGGCCGTGTAACAGGGCCGGGGCCGGGGCCATGTAACGGGGCCGGGGTCGGGCCCTTTTACAGGGCCGGGGCCATGTAACGGGGCCGGGGTCGGGCCCTTTTACAGGGACGGGGCCATGTAACGGGGCCGGTGCCGGGGCCGTGTAACGGGGCCGGGGCTTAGGGAAGGAAGGCCCCGGCCCGGCCCCGGCCCCGTGATTTCGCTAACGGCGCAACCCTATGTTTCATTCACTGAAACTGAAACTGAAACTATTTTGAGAAGAGACCTGAAACTGAAACATTTTTAGGCAGCCGACTGAAACTGAAACTGAAACTATATTGGGTAAAAGACTGAAACTCGGACTAAAACTATACGTGCAGCTGCAGCAACAAAAGATGAATGCAGAATTCACATGTTTTGATTTGTGCTTAAACTTTGTTTGTGGAGGGTCATAGAAAACGTTTTGCAACCAACCCAATTGTCTTGGTTTGTACCTGCAATTTAGAAGGACTATTTATTCCAAAATAATATAAAATATATAAGTAAAATTAAGTGTACACATGACGATTGGTTATTTATTCTGTCGTTAAGTTTTCACCGAACTTGACGCCTTTCTTCATTCATGTTGAATTAGTACAACGGACCCTTTAATTTCAACATCACAATTTAAACCTAGTTTTATACAGAAAAATAAACTAAATTTAAACTAAACTTTCAAAGTTTTCTGAATTTAAGAGTTGTGGGGAGCAGGCGCGTAGCCAGGGGGGGATCGGGGATCACGCCGTCATCTCCTCTCGCCAGGCCGTCGAGCAGTTCGGACAGCTGGTGAATCACGCCAGCATCGACGCCAGCTGGCTCCAGGTCTACCTGGCCCTCCACCTCATCAACGAACGAGTCGATCCCAACAGCGCCTGGCTGCCCTACATCCACGTTTTGCCAAAATCCTGCCCTGGGCACCCCCTATTCTACGGACCCAGTGAGTTTGAGAAAATCAAGGGGTCAAAGTTCTACAGCGAAGGCTTAAACCTGTTCTACGAAATGGCCGCTCAGTATGCGGGTCTGTACAAGGAAATTTTCCACCAGTGGACCCAGAACCGACAGTATAGGAATTTGACACCGGAAAACTTCACCTTCGAGGCGTACCGGTGGGCTTTGACGGTGGCGATGTCTCGATCGCTGAGAGCCACGGAGACGGACGGGGAGACGGTGACGGTGATGGTCCCGTTCTGTAGTCTGTGCAACCACGGGGAGGAGTGCCTCACGAGTCGAGTTGAGCTGGGATCGGAGGAGGAGGAGGAGGACCCCTCCCACACTCCGGGTCTCTACGCCTACGCGAGGCGGGCGATCCAGGCCGGCGAGCAGCTCTTCATCTGTTACAACGAGAAGTCCACACCTGTTGAGTACTTCACGGTGTGGGGTCTGATGGTGGAAGGCAAGAAGAAAAGCTAGACCTCCAGCTAGCTAATTTCGGGGGGGCCCAGGGGACCTTGATCACCGGCTCATCCGACTCCAGATCTCGAACCGCCATCAGCCCGAGACCCGCGTCAGGATAGGCGCAACGGCAACGCCGAGCGCCGTGATTTTCTGACGCCGACACCAGAGAAGGAACGACTTGACGGCCTCATCCCGGTCGGGTTCGACCGGAAAGGGATCCTTCTGGTATCGCTGGATCTCCTGCAGGGCTGTGTAGACTTTGGTGAAATCCCGCAGTTTGACTGATGCTTTGGCGGTGACTTTCTTGATTCGGGCGCACAGTTCGTTGATTGATTCAGGAGACGACATGGCCATCTTAAAAATAAAGAAAGTAAAGTAAAGAAAGTAAAGAATATTTATTTACGTACTTATATTTATAAGTTTATTAAGAAACTATGTGCAGTTTACTTATTTTTGTAAACGTAAAAAAACTCCTCTCATTTCAGCCGTATTTTAGTAAAAAAATTTTTAAATCTCCGTATCGTTTGATATGGGTTAAATTTTGGGGGGAGTTACTCTTACCTGCAGGTCAAGGTACTTTCGCTGTCGCCTGCTCAAAAGTAGGCTTGAATTCAAGGAAAATTTAAATTTGAGTCATTGATTTATCACTTTCCATTCTCTTTCATCTAGATTGTCGATGTTGGTTAGTTAAGTGAATAATGAATTTTGTAGTCAGTTTTAGTAAGGCCACTCATTATTCTATTTTAGAATAAATTCGTTACTTGTAAGTGGTGGTTTATAGCTCAGAAAAGCTTCAATTTTTTCATTCATTCAACATAAAAGGAGGACTAGTAGCAGTGCTCGGACAGTTCCTACGTTTTTCCTAGTTTAGGTCAAAAATTCCTACTTTTTCCTACTTTTTTCCTGTGAAAGACGAAATCGGCCTGATTTGACAGAAATTTGTCCAAAAAATCGCTGACTTTTTGTTATTTGGAAATAATTTGCAGCATCAATCAGGTAGTGCGCGTTAGTGCACTACCTAGAATAGGGAAACTAAGGGAGTTTGCGGTTTTTTGGAGTCTGTTTTTTTAATAAGTCACGGAGGAGTGGACCGATCGGGCTCAAACTCGGTGTGTGAAGAGCCTATGGGCAGGGGTACCCTGATGGAGGTGGGCCCCTACCGTGTCGCAGGTCCAACTTTACCCTCTCCCATAGAAAAATTTGCTGCAGGTACAGCTTTCATATTGGGCGTGTGGGGTGGGCTGCGGGAGCACTACCACGTGGGCTATAGTAGGTATATACCGGCCAGACCCCTGTGGCGCAATGGCCAGGGGTCCGGACCGTGGACCATGCCCAAAATGGCCAAAAATCGATTTTTCCAAAAGTGGCCAAGTTTGGTATCAAATGAAAGCCCTTGGTGAGGCGAACATTTTTTGTCATTGGAAGACCCCTCCAAAGTGGCCCCAGCGGCCTTCGTGGCTTTGCCCTGGCCAGGGTCCGGACCGGGGCTAAAATGAAAAATCGTTTTTTCCACACGTGGCCACGTTTGGTATCAAATGAAAGCCCTTGGTGAGGCGAACATTTTTTGTCATTGGAAGACCACTCCAAAGTGGTCCCAGCGGCCAGTGGCGCCCTGGCCAGGGTCCGGACCGGGCCAAAATGGTCAAAAATCGATTTTTCCAAAAGTGGCCACAGTCGGTATCAAAATGAAAGCCCTTGGTGAGGCGAACATTTTTTGTCATTGGAGGAACTTCTCCAAAGTGGCCCCAGCAGCTCGTGGCGCCCTGACCAGGGTCCGGACCGTATCCCAAAATCGGATTTTTAAAAATTTCCAACTTTGGTATCAAATGAAAGCCCTTGGTGAGGCGACCATCTTTCTCGCCGGAGGACCCCTCCAAAGTGGTCCCAGCGGCCTGTGGCGCCCCGACTAGGGTCCGGACCGGTCTAAAACCGATTTTTTCAAAAAATTTACAACTTTGGTATCAAATGAAAGCCCGGTGAGGCGAACATTTTTTTTTGTCATTGGAGGACCCTCCAAAGTGGCCCCAGCGGCCTGTGGCGCCCTGACCAGGGTCCGGACCGGTCCAAAATCGATTTTTAAAAAATTTCTAACTTTGGTATCAAATGAAAGCCCTTGGTGAGGCGACCATTTTTTCTCATTGGAGGACACCTCCAAAGTGGTCCCAGCGGCCTGTGACGCCCTGACCAGGGTCCGTACCGGTCTAAAATCGATTTTTCCAAAAGTGGCCATGTTTGGTATCAAATGAAAGCCCTTGGTGAGGCGAACATTTTTTGTCATTGGAGGACCCCTCCAAAGTGGCCCCAGCGGCCTGTGGCGCCCTGACAAGGGTCTGGACTGGTCAAAAATCGATTTTTCCAAAAGTGGCCAAGTTTGGTATCAAATGAAAGCCCTTGGTGAGGCGAACATTTTTTGTCATTGGAAGACCCCTCCAAAGTGGTCACAGCGGCCTGTGGCGCCCTGGCCAGGGTCCGGACCGGGCCAAAATGGTCAAAAATCGATTTTTCCAAAAGTGGCCATGTTTGGTATCAAATGAAAGCCCTTGATGAGGGCGAACATTTTTGTCATTGAGTGACCCCCGCAAAGTGGCCCCAGCGGGCCTGTGGCGCCCTGACCAGGGTCCGGACCCGGTCCAAAATGGCCAAATATCGATTTTTCCAAAAGTGGCCAAGAGTGGTATCAAATGAAAGCCCTGGTAGACGCGAACATTTTTTGTCATTGAGGACCCCTCCAAAGTAGCCCCAGCTGGCCTGTGGCGCCCTGACAAGGTTCTGGACTGGTCAAAAATCGATTTTTCCAAGTGGCCAAGTTTGGTATCAAATGAAAGCCCTTGGTGAGGCGAACATTTTTTGTCATTGGAAGACCCCTCCAAAGTGGCCCCAGCGGCCTGTGGCGCCCTGGCCAGGGTCCGGACCGGGCCAAAATGGTCAAAAATACATTTTTCCAAAAGTGGCAATTTTTGGAATCAAATGAAAGCCCTTGGTGAGGCGAACATTTTTGTCATTGGAGGACCCCTGCAAAGTGGCCCCAGCGGCCTGTGGCGCCCTGACCAGGGTCCGGACCGGTCAAAAAACGATTTTTTTTAAAATTTCCAACTTTAAAGTGTCAAACCGAAAGCCCTTGGTGAGGCGACCATTTTTCTCATTGGAGGACCCCTCCAAAGTGGTCCCAGCGGCCTGTGGCGCCCTGACTAGGGTCCGGACCGGTCTAAAACCGATTTTTTTTAAAAATTTACAACTTTGGTATCAAATGAAAGCCAGTGAGGCGAACATTTTTTGTCATTGGACGGCCCCTCCAAAGTGGCCCCAGCGGCCTGTGGCGCCCTGACCAGGGTCCGGACCGGTCCAAAATCGATTTTTTAAAAATTTCCAACTTTGGTATCAAATGAAAGCCCTTGGTGAGGAGAACATTTTTTTCTCATTGGAGGACCCCTCCAAAGTGGTCCCAGCGGCCTGTGGCGCCCTGACAAGGGTCTGGACTGGTCAAAAATCGATTTTTCCAAAAGTGGCCATCAGTGTTTTTTTTCGCCGACGGCTTATGTGTAACGTTACACACCTCTCCAAAATTTTTTGCTATTTTTCAGAAAAAAGTGTGTAACTACCTAAAAATTCCCAATTTACTCGCGGTAGGCTTACTACATATAGAATTTTATTGGTAACAAAATTATTCCGACGTATTTTAGAGGCCGCTTCTTTGTATATAAGTAAAATTTAAGAATCTTATTTACAGCAAAATTTGGAGAAGTTTCACCAAACCAGCCCGACAAAATTAAAAAATTGAGCACGATGATCTGCATTTATTGGTTTTGACTTGATAGAACGAATGAAACACCAGTGTGCCGAGCCGAAGGAGCAAACGTTTCTAGAAAGGCCTCCTGTAGCACAAAACTTTGTAAGGAACCAGTTAAATTTTGCTTAAAAACTAAAAATTTTTGGTGTGTACGCGTTTTTGGTATATGAACGGACAAATATAACTGTAACAAATATAATATGTGACTAACCATTAAATGACACCAAAAATTAAATGTAAGACAAGGTGCAAAAGGGGGGCCTGGGGGGCGAAGCCCCCCAGAAACGCTAAATCTATCGAAACAATTGAATGCGCATTGGAAAAAGTTCCGACCATGTGGCAAAATTTGTCCAAAATTTTGGTGTAACGTTACACAGTCGCCAAAATTTTTTTGCTATTTTCCAGAAAAAAGTGTGTAATTACACGCGTTTTTGAGCAAAAAAAAACACTGGTGGCCATATTTGGTATCAAATGAAAGCCCTTGGTGAGGCGAACATTTTTTCTCATTGGAAGACCCCTCCAAAGTGGTCCCAGCGGCCTGTGGCGCCCTGGCAAGGGTCCGGACCGGTCCAAAATGGTCAAAAATCGATTTTTCCAAAAGTGGCCATGTTTGGTATCAAATGAAAGCCCTTGGTGAGGCGAACATTTTTTCTCATTGGAGGACCCCTCCAAAGTGGTCCCAGCGGCCTGTGGCGCCCTGACTAGGGTCCGGACCGGTCTAAAATCGATTTTTTTTAAAATTTCCAACTTTGGTATCAAATGAAAGCCCTTGGTGGGGCGAACATTTTTTTGTCATTGGAGGACCCCTCCAAAGTGGCCCCAGCGGCCTGTGGCGCCCTGACAAGGGTCTGGACTGGTCAAAAATCTATTTTTCCAAAAGTGACCATGTTTGGTACCAAATGAAAGCCCTTGGTGAGGCGAACATTTTTTGTCATTGGAAGACCCCTCCAAAGTGGTCCCAGCGGTAGCTCGTGGCGCCCTGACAAGGGTCCGGACAGGTCTAAAATCGATTTTTTTAAAAATTTCCAACTTTTGGCACCAAATGTACGCTCTTGGTGAGGCGAACATTTCTTTATGTCATTGGAGGACCCTCCAAAGTGGTCCCAGCGGCCTGTGGCGCCCTAACCAGGGTCCGGACCGGTCCAAAATCGTTTTTAAAAATTTCCAACTTTGGTATCAAATGAAAGCCCATGGTGAGGCGACCATTTTTTCTCATTGGAGGACCCCTCCAAAGTGGTCCCAGCGGCCTGTGGCGCCCTCACTAGGGTCCGGACCGGTCTAAAATAGATTTTTTTAAAAATTTCCAACTTTGGTATCAAATGAAAGCCCTTGGTGAGGGGAACATTTTTTGTCATTGGAGGACCCCTCCAAAGTGGCCCCAGCGGCCTGTGGCGCCCTGACAAGGGTCTGGACTGGTCAAAAATCTATTTTCCAAAAGTGACCATGTTTGGTACCAAATGAAAGCCCTTGGTGAGGCGAACATTTTTTGTCATTGGAAGACCCTTCCAAAGTGGTCCCAGCGGCCTGTGGCGCCCTGACAAGGGTCTGGACTGGTCAAAAATCGATTTTTCCAAAAGTGGCCATGTTTGGTATCAAATGAAAGCCCTTGGTGAGGCGAACATTTTTTGTCATTGGAGGACCCCTCCAAAGTGGCCCCAGCGGCCTGTGGCGACCTGACCAGGGTCCGGACCGGTCCAAAATCGTTTTTAAAAATTTCCAACTTTGGTATCAAATGAAAGCCCTTGGTGAGGCGACCATTTTTTGTCATTGGAGGACCCTTCCAAAGTGGTCCCAGCGGCCTGTGGCGCCCTCACTAGGGTCCGGACCGGTCTAAAATCGATTTTTTAAAAAATTTCCAACTTTGGTATCAAATGAAAGCCCTTGGTGAGGGGAACATTTTTTCACCTTGGAGGACCCCTCCAAAGTGGTCCCAGCGGCCTGTGGCGCCCTGACGAGGGTCTGGACTGGTCAAAAATCGATTTTTCCAAAAGTGGCCATATTTGGTATCAAATGAAAGCCCTTGGTGAGGCGACCATTTTTTCTCATTGGAGGACCCCTCCAAAGTGGTCCCAGCGGCCTGTGGCGCCCTGACTAGGGTCCGGACCGGTCTAAAATCGATTTTTTTAAAAATTTCCAACTTTGGTATCAAATGAAAGCCCTTGGTGAGGCGAACATTTTTTGTCATTGGAGGACCCCTCCAAAGTGGCCCCAGCGGCCTGTGGCGCCCTAACCAGGGTCCGGACCGGTCCAAAATCGTTTTTAAAAATTTCCAACTTTGGTATCAAATGAAAGCCCTTGGTGAGGCGACCATTTTTTCTCATTGGAGGACCCCTCCATAGTGGTCCCAGCGGCCTGTGGCGCCCTCACTAGGGTCCGGACCGGTCTAAAATAGATTTTTTTAAAAATTTCCAACTTTGGTATCACATGAAAGCCCTTGGTGAGGGGAACATTTTTTGTCATTGGAGGACCCCTCCAAAGTGGCCCCAGCGGCCTGTGGCGCCCTGACAAGGGTCTGGACTGGTCAAAAATCTATTTTTCCAAAAGTGACCATGTTTGGTACCAAATGAAAGCCCTTGGTGAGGCGAACATTTTTTGTCATTGGAAGACCCCTCCAAAGTGGTCCCAGCGGCCTGTGGCGCCCTGACAAGGGTCTGGACTGGTCAAAAATCGATTTTTCCAAAAGTGGCCATATTTGGTATCAAATGAAAGCCCTTGGTGAGGCGAACATTTTTTGTCATTGGAGGACCCCTCCAAAGTGGCCCCAGCGGCCTGTGGCGCCCTGACCAGGGTCCGGACCGGTCCAAAATCGATTTTTTTAAAAATTTCCAACTTTGGTATCAAATGAAAGCCCTTGGTGAGGCGACCATCTTTTCTCATTGGAGGACCCCTCCAAAGTGGTCCCAGCGGCCTGTGGCGCCCTGACTAGGGTCCGGACCGGTCTAAAACCGATTTTTTTCAAAAAATTTACAACTTTGGTATCAAATGAAAGCCCTTGGTGAGGCAAACATTTTTTGTCATTGGAGGACCCCTCCAAAGTGGACCCAGCGGCCTGTGGCGCCCTGACCAGGGTCCGGACCGGTCCACAATCGATTTTTTTAAAAATTTCCAACTTTGGTATCAAATGAAAGCCCTTGGTGAGGCGAACATTTTTTGTCCTTGGAGGACCCCTCCAAAGTGGTCCCAGCGGCCTGTGGCGCCCTGACTAGGGTCCGGACCGGTCTAAAACCGATTTTTTTTAAAAATTTTCAACTTTGGTATCTAATGAAAGCCCTTGGTGAGGCGAATGACCGTTGGATAGAGCGTGCGATTCTGCGTCGAATGGTGTAAAAAGCTTGGCTCTGTGACCACTGTAGCAAAAGTTAGGTTCGAAAAACCAACTCAGGACTCTCCATCCCGAATAATTAATTTCCGTGGATTCACCATGTTGAGAACACTTTGCACACATCATTGCATTAGTAGGCAACGGCTCATTTTGGTTTCCGATAAAATTTTCAGATTTTGGTTTTCAACAGTACCCTGCATGAGAAGGGTTACAGTTGGCGAAATTGTCAAGTTGACGATATTCGTAAACTGTTCACCCTTTTTGCCAATGTTCACGAATGTCGCAATTAGCAACAGGAAGTATCGCCAACTTCACGATTTCGTCAAGTGTTACCCTTCTCGTGCAGGGTACTGTATAAGGTATATACTAAGAAATTGCAAAACTTCAAGGAGTGTATCAAACCTTATCTTTGTCTAAAAGCCTTAATTTTGGTATTCAAATGAATTGTATTTTTAGTAGAACACTTTCAAGCTTAATGGTGGCAGTATTACAGAGTTTTTGGTTATTTCAGCCAAGCTTTCTGTGTAGACCAAGAAATCCCCCTCATCCTTCGTAGTCAATTTTCGAGAACCCCCCTCTCGAATCCAATATACGTAAACCGATCCCAAAAGAAGGACTCTGTACAAAAGCGGGTGGTCATGGAAATTTGCAAGGCAGCAGAGATTTCAACCACCAGAACAGCCAAAATCTAACAATTTCCCCTCCGAATTAAAAAGTCAAGACAAATGTTGTTGTGCAAGACAAATATCACTTTTTGATGCGTTCTGATCTACCACTTGTTTTTCTTGGAGCTTTTATTTTCATGGGGGTTCTGGGGTTCTGGGGTTTCTTAATTTTTATAGATATTTGACCTACATATAACTATGTTTAGGTTCATTTTTTGATCGAGGTTCTTGGGGTTCTTAACTTGGCAAAGATATTTGTTCCAAAACTATATACATATGTGGTTTCAAATTTTTGATCTTGGGGTTTTGAAATTTTTTCAACAGGTGCTAAGGGTTCTGGAGTCCGGGTTTACCGAAAAGTGGGTACGTTGTTTGGACTTAAATTTAGGACGAGCTTGTTTTTCTTGTCGCTAGCTTTCGATTGATACCCATATTTCGGATATTCGATGCAGCATACACACAAATTTCAGTCGAAATTTATGAGAAAAGTTAGGAGGAGACACGTTCTGAAGATCTTGACATGAGCCGCCAGGAGTTATATATATTTTAAATTGATTAGAATAAACCAGTTAATTAATTAGTTATTAATTAATTACATACCTGAACCATATCTTCTGGACTGGTAGTTTGATCTGCTTCCGTTTAATTCGTCTGACCTTCTTCCACTACTGCGCCCGGTTCAGATGTTACAATCTGGTCTCCGCTAGAATTTCCTTCAGTTGGCTGAAATTAGAAAGAAAAGTATGAAAGAAATTTCTGAATTATTAAAACTAACACTGTAGTTTTGAAAAAATTTTTCCAAATTACGTAAGGTGATCCTATGAAGACAAATAGGTACTTAATTTTTTATTTGCCCAGTCCCAGTCCCCCCACAAAGGAAAATCAAATGTCTCAGATTTCAAATAGAGTTTTCAACGCATTTTCAACTTGGAAGAAAACCAAGGAAACGGAAATTAAAATTTTCTAAAAAAAACTGCTAAACTAACGATTGTACAATCACTTACTCTTCCTATCAACACGTTCTTACTGAAGAACTGACAAAGGTACGTATTGAAAAAGTGAGCTGATCTTATTAAATTAAGTAGCAATTTCAACACTAACTGGATGAAATCTCTTGACCGAAGCAAAACGACAAATTGGAATATATCAAAAGATTATTATACAAGTAACAAAAATGCTCCGCACAAAAGGGGACAATATGTGTGTTGGGCCTATGCCTATCCTTTAAATTCCGGTTGAGAAAGGCATAAATCCGACACCGCAAAAGTTGCTCAGCTCACTTAGGGCTTTAATTTGATACCAAATTGTACCGCTTTTGAAAAATTTTATTTTTGACTCAAAATCGCCTAAGTCATCACCCCACCCCACCACAGCACTCTACAGCCACTTTGTCATGCAGTTCTATGACAAAAGTTGCTCAGCTCACTTAGAGCTTTCATTTGATATCAAATTTTACCACATTTGAACAATTTTATTTTTGACCCAAAATCGCCTAAGTCACCACCCCACCCCACCACAGCACTCTACAGCCACTTTGGGTACGCAGTTCTATGACAAAAGTTGCTCAGCTCACTTAGGGCTTTCATTTGATATCAAATTTTACCACATATGAAAAATTATATATTTGACCCTAAATCGCCTAAGTCCCCACCCCACCCCACCACAGCACTCTACAGCCACTTTGGGTACGCAGTTCTATGACAAAAGTTGCTCAGCTCACTTAGGGCTTTCATTTGATATCAAATTTTACCACTTTTGAAAAATTTCATTTTTGACCCAAAATCGTCTAAGTCCCCATCCCACCCCACCACAGCACTCTACAGCCACTTTGGGTACGCAGTTCTATGACAAACGTTGCACAGCTCACTTAGGGCTTTCATTTGATACCAAATTTGACCACTTTTGAGAAACTTTATTTTCGACCATTTGACCCGACTGACCCTTCAAACGGCAAAGTAGAACCATGCCCAGCAAAATAGGTACGTCGGAAGGCAAAACGAATACCGGGAATGAGCTGGGCACACCAGAAAACCCCTATAGACAAAGTTTTGAAAGGCCAAGTAGAGCCTAGTATGGACCTCCAGGAAGCGGTTTCCGACTTGACCCTCCAGACGGCAAAGTAGAACCAGCCCAGCAATATAGACACGTCGGACGGCAAAACGAATACCGGGAATGAGCTGGGCACACCAGAAAACCCCTATAGACAAAGTTTTGAGAGGCCAGGTAGAGCCTACTATGGACCTCCAGGAAGCGGTTTCCGACTTAACCCTCCCGACGGCAAAGTGGAACCAGCCTAGCAAGATGGGTGGGTCTGACGGTAAAACTGACTGCGGAAATCGATTCTCCGTGCCAGAAAACCATTGTATGGAAGATTTGAGCTTTCAAAGTTAAATAGATAGCGAGAAATTTCGATTTTTCATTTTTCGAATTTTCGCCATCTTTGACTGGCCACTGTGGTCGCTAGGGAAGTGATAGAGAAACGCAACCTGGACCGTTAGTTAGTTCAATATATGTAATTTCTGAACATAAAAAGGAATCAACTCCGGCTCGTAACCTTCAACCTGAGCGACGACCACAAAAATGGTCACTTTTCGCTATGGGCCGACTTTGCGGCGCCACTGCGGCGCTGTGGCGCAGCTGCGGCGCAAAAAAGCTGCGATTCTTAAATTCTTTAGAGGGTACTACTAGACCCCATAGCCCTTTAGGTTGGCCCACCGCTGCAGATCACGTGAAAGCGGCGAACATTATGTACAATACAACCATCAAATATGAGAAACCGGAAAAAAAAACATCGCCGCCATAACCGGTCCGGGGCGCAACTTTTTAACGGTAAGTGATACGGGGCTGAAACTTCACAGACATACTAAACTCGATGTGCTCTACAATTTGCGCATGAAATCTGCGCAGGATCTGCGCAGGATTTTGCGCAGCTTCTGCGCAGCTTATTTTACACTGTCTCCAGCCACTTTTCACATATTATAGGGGTCGCTGCCGCGACCGCAGTAAATAATGTTTTTCGTCAACAATCGATTCTCAGTGCTTACCATAACCACTAATCGTAAATAAATGGTGTCATCCTACACTAGTACAGAACACTAATATAATTTTATAGAATGTGGCTTATACCACTCACTAGATTTAAACGTTGAACTTATGCGTATATATATTTCATAGTGTATAATATATACGTACCCAATAGCAACCTGACTGCTATGTTGTAACTGAAGCTAAGGCTAGACATAAGGACTGGGAGCACGCATTAACTCTGGTGATATATACGTACATATGCAGCAAAACAATGGTATAGACAGCCAGGCTAGGTACAACTTACCACAACACGGTAGACAAGCGAGCAAGCACAGTGCAGTACCAGAGTAAAAGCCAGACCCGACTTATATAGGCGGTTATGACAGCTGCTACAGGTGTGTAAGCAAATCCCCCCTCAGCTCAAAAGAAGAGAAAACAAGCTCTCAAAACATGAAAAAACCGAAGAGGTTTTTCCACAAATCTAACCAGTTCTACTTATTAGCTAGATTATGCTTCAGAGAATATAAAAACACGCTCATAAGATATTATACAAGTAATAAAAATGCTCCTCCGGAGCATGAAAAAGCAATATGGGTAGTGGTGACGTTGTAAAATCAAGAGAGGACTAGTCTTAAAAATGCTTAATATGGGGCTAGGTTCAAAAAAAGAAGAGGACTAGGTTGTGGGCGAATTAATATGGGCACAGCATCGCCGAGCAACCCATATTCGCGGACTGAAAAAGTTATATATTACACAAGTATATATACGTATACGTACCAGTGTTCAGATTTAGTTAATAATATACGACTATGATAAACTAGTTTTAGCGGAAGCAAACATTTCTTTCGATAAACTCTTAATATTTATCTACTGAGCGTTTTAACCATTTATAAGAAAAGTATATATTTCAACAATAACTCAGGATCAGGACTCTCTCCGACGATCTTCTATTTCTATTCAACCGTTAGCGTTACAATCATAGCCTTGGTTTGTTCTCGTTGCTTGCCGTAGTCCAGCTTACTACGGCACATTAATTGCTTTGTATATGACAATCGCCAAGGCGAAGCGTGAAGGCCCGCGAATATGGGTTGCTCGGCGAAGCTGTGCCCATATTAATTCGCCCACAACCTAGTCCTCTTCTTTTTTTGAACCTAGCCCCATATTAAGCATTTTTAAGACTAGTCCTCTCTTGATTTTACAACCTCACCACTACCCATATTACTTTTTCATGCTTTATTATTTATTTATTATTCATGCTCATTTTAAAGGTTCCCTTTCCAGCAGTGAGCTAACGCAGATAAGGAGCTTGAACAATGCAATAGGCTGGGCTTATTCTAGGGATTTTTTCTTGGGGGGAAACTTCTTGAGGGGGCCCCAAAGGTTCGAGGGCAAAGGTATTTTTTTGGAGAGGCGAAAATTTTCGAAAAATATGCTAAAAATAGCGCTATTTTTGTAGCATGCACTGCAAAAGTTGATTTTTATGGCAAAAATAAGCAGATTTAGTGTTAAAAAAGGCAAAAAATGAGTAAAAATCTCCGGTGAAGCCGGAAAATTTTTGAAAATTTGGCCTTCTAAGCGAATTTTTCAGGGTAAAATTTGGTATGCAAAAGGAGCAGCCACTTTTTTTTGGGGGATTGGGCGATTTTGGGGGG
>JASAND010006462.1:0-39768 GCA_030248195.1 Trissonchulus latispiculum
TACAGACAGGTGCAGAAAATGAGTACAGAAACAAAATAAATACGGGTAAACTTTTCAGAAACTTTTCAGTACAAAATAAAGTAATAACCAATAAATTTTCACAGAGGCCAAAATTGACAACACAAATGCTCAAGAACAATAGAACCCAAGCAATTAAACCCGCTTGAATATCCCTAAGAAATATCCCCTAAGCCGTTAAAGTTGAAAATTTGAAAACCATAGATTCTTTAGAGAAATAGTCAGCAAGAAAAAAGGCAATAAAATTACAATAGTAGACAAAATTGGCTCTCAGAGGTCACACTGGAAGCTCAATAGTTTAAGAAGACAAAGTATGATCATAGCCTTTATGAAAAACCCAATCAATAGTAAGTAAGATACCAAGTTAATATTTAGGGAGCAAAGAGACAAAAGCAATAGAAATAGGCCCAGATATTAACACAAGACTGAATACAGACAAGCATAGGCAGGAGAAAACTAGTTTCGACATGTGTTAGTTGAATGTAATTGGATAAATTTAAAGACCCCTTTAGAGAGAGAAGTTTCGAAAGACTCCTAACAAAATTAGACATGCATACAGCGCCACCTAAAGACAAGGATGGCTGATACACCTATACATCATTTCTACATAAGAATTTACAATAAAAATTTCAAATAGAATTTCCAAATAATTTCACATAAACTTTCCAAAGCAATTTCAAACTAATTTCACATACTACACCTTATATATAAACTAACTTTTTCATCTTCATTTCAACTCTACATAATTTCCCTTAACAGCATTTACCAATATTTAGAGAATCGATATGCATGTCCCATCATTCACATCGACTACATCTATCCCGTTATTTGAAACGCTAGAATATCTGATTAGGTGCTTATTGGAACGTACTTTTGGTACAGTCTAGAGAATATACTCGGGGGGCAGCCGATGCCTGCCTGATTAGGACACAGAATTTCGAAAATCTAAAGTGGAAGCATATTTGAGTACCCCTTGTGAGAGCTATTTTTCTTAGGAAGTACTTTGCCATTTTTGTGAAAAATAATTTTTTAGCCAAAAAACGTTTTTCGGACGTTTTTATAGTAATAAGTAGACTACAGTGAAAACTTAAAGCGAAGCCGGAAAAGCTTTAGAAATTGTAGTCGTAAATCCTAATTTTTTGGCAATTTGCTTAACCCTTGTTTCCAATTTTCTCTACCCCTTGTAGGAGCAATTTCGCGAACTGTTGTGGACGACTTCGCCGAGGGGGGGAATTACCCTCCTTCCCCCACCCTTGTCCACCTGTGGTTTGCATTTCAAGCTAAAAACAACATGTTCAGTGAAAGCGGTCCAGCTTACATCCTGATCCTCATCGTTGAAGCTGCTCTATAATCAGACTGATAATCCATTTACTGTATCTTGATTTAGTATTGAGATAATTTTCTAAGGAAGCCGTTCCGACCTTTCCGGATATTCCCGATACTAGCTCAGTATGTAGTTGCTAATCGTCCCTTTTTGGAGACTGGAACATCATATCAAAATTCAGTTATCTGGGCAGTCAATTCCATGGAGACTCCAGAACGTAGCCAACCTCGCTCCCACCCGATTCGGATATACTTGCTATGTAGTTTTGTGTGTTAGTCCCTCGAGTTACTATAAGGGACAGAGTCACAGTAGAGGCTAGATAGAGCCTAAGAGTTGAGTTGAGTAAGAAATCACACAGGATACCGGTCATTTCCCTACCAGCACTAGAGTGTGTTTTGTGCCTGACGATAGAGCACTAGAACTCCGAAACCGGACTAAACACCCCTAAAGCGAAAGATACCAGTCCAAACCAGTTAAGGAGATAAAGGCAATTCTGGCATGCAGTATTTTGTTTTACTGTCGATTTGGCTAAGCTGCGACTCTAGTCACCAGCTGTCTGTTGGAATTTTGATAAAGCTGTTTAAAACAGTAGAACTTTGTAACAATACCTAAATAATCGTACTTTTCAGCTGCTTCGGCTTTTGCGTACTTTTCAGAATTCCCCAACTTGTCCGTATTTGAGGTTTTGATACCAAAGTCACCCATAGATACTATAAACCCCTATTTCACTACAAAAACGAACTCACCGTCCAGAACCCTCAGGTCAGCCATTGAGCCCTGGTTGTCTGAACACTACAACCGGAGCTTCAATCAAAGCAAAGATTTCTCTTTGCGTGCCGACCTCTGCTTGTGTCTCAGGTCCTGATCGGATCTAGCCCAGTCTAGTTCATCCTAATCGAAGGAGCCCTAATTAACTAAAGGCGACCCCAACAAAATGATTTATTGACAATCACGAGTCACGACCCAAACAGAACAAACGAATTTCAGGAAAGATCTGACAGAATCCGCTACACATACACTAGCACTACAGCAATACAAGTATGCTAGCATTGATATAACGCTAAATAAATAAAACAGCAAATACAATAGTTACGACCAATAATACATGATCATAGATGTAAACATGATTTTTACTATGTCACTCATCTTGTGTCCAGTTGAAGTGACTGTGAAATGATGAATAAATTGATGAAAACTTTTCGCGATTTATTTAATTATATTCAATTATTTAATCACATTTAAAATATGTTTTAAATTCTTGTTCGCTGAAGTTATAAGCAGCAAACTGGTCAAGTGGGGTATTCTGTCAGTAAGTCTCCACAAATTATATAGCAGCTTCGATTTTGACAAGTTGACCGGAGAGAATCTCTGAGGGTTTCCTGAAACCAGCATATTCAAGCATATAGGTAGATCCCCTCGATATCTTCTTAGTTTAACAGAGAATGTAGCCCGATCATATGCCGATGCAAATTTTCAAATTTCAACTCAGCCATAATTTTTGATTTTCCATCTGCTCACAATAATTGCAATTCTGTTGGGTTGTTTTGAATACAATAAAACCGCTGAAACGCTAAATAAGAAAGCGGTAATCTAACGATAAAAACCGGGGAAATTTTTAAAACGAATTCGCACGTTGAGTGCGTTAACCGCGCATCAATTTAACCATCAACCAAAATAAGCGGCAAAACCTTTTCCTTCTCAGGATGAGATCAATGCTCTCCGTGTGCAGAAACCTGGCACTAACTACGGCATTGGTTATACGCGCTTGGGGTCACAATACGCAGGACACGACGCCAGCAACGATGCTCGAAGGCACTGATTCTGCTCAAATCGGCAGATTTTAGAGACCAGGTTTCGCATCCGTACACCAGACACCTGTCACCGCCGCATCCTACACCCTTGCTTTGGTAGCCATGCTGACGGCCCTTTTGGACCAGAGAGGTCTTATCAAGAAATGGAATGCGCTCTGAGCGTTACCTATAAGGGCGGATATGTCGGCAGTTGAAGACCTATCGTTGGTGATTATGCTGTCAAGATAGCAAAAACAATTAACGTAATCCCGAGCAAAGCCACCTGTCAGGAGGTGTGGGGGCGCTAGCCACTTTGGTCTTGGCAACATTGATTTCTAATGCCGCAAACGTTACAACACGGTCTATCATCGCTTGCAGAGTCGGAACTAAAGTTTTCAGTAGAGCTACGCCATCGGCAAAAATCCAGGTCTCGTATTGATTTTGTGGCCGATTGCAACACCCGAGAGTCGGATCATCCATGCCATTCTTCGAAATCCAGTCAATGCAGAAGTTAGAATGCAGAGGAGCCGTTACCGATCCTTGCCGGACACCTGATGTTATATCGAACGGAGCTATGTCCCGGCCATATTCGCGAACTTTGGCCATTGTGTTCTTGTACAAAGGCTTCAATATAGAGGTCAGCTTCAACGGAACACCTTTGCTTTCCATGATCTTCCAGGAGTACTTCTCGATTTACAGAATCAAATTTTGCACGGAAGTCCACAAAGGCTACGTAGGAAGGCGTTTGATACTCGTGCCTGGACTTCAGGAGTTGACGAAGAGCAAATATCTGATTGATACATCGTCTTCCCAACATGAATCCAGCTTGGTTTTCGCGTTGTCCTGTCCGCTCCCGTTCTACACGTAAACGTTCCAATATAATGATTTCCACTATTTTGAAAGCTACAATCAAAGAGAAAGATGCCGCGATAGTTCTTGCAAAGTTTCCTGTCTCCCTTTTTGAATAAGGGAACAATAATAACAATATTCCAGCCTTCGGGGATAGCTTCATCTATCCAGACTAGACTCAGTAGCCGATGAATACATAGGACAAGATGGTTACCTCCGCAATTAAACAGCTCCGCCATGATTCCGTCATCTCCAGCAGCTTTACCATTCTTCTGAGTTTCTATAGATTTCCTCACCTCGGCCAACGTAGGAGGATCAGTGGAAATAGAATAAAACTCTTCGAATTCCATGGGTGGATGCTGGACAACAGCCCCATTAGCCGACGGATTTAGTAAGCAGCTGAAATGACGTTTCCATTCATGAAGTCTTTCCCCGGATTCACTGACTGGCTGCCCATTGTTGTCATTGATTTGTTCGCTTGGTCCAGCTTTACTACCCTTATCTTCTCGTAGCAATCGGAATAGCTTCTTCGAGTCTCCTACACACATAGCCTGGTTCATCTCTGAGGCCCTGTTTTCTCAGTACTGGTTCAGACCCAGGCGTATTGACGCTTCCAACTGTTGTTTTGCCGCTTTTTCCTGCGGAGGTTTCGTTCTGCCCTGATTGCTACGAAGGTTCTCCGCAGTGCTTTAGCAGTGCTGCTAGCCTGTCCCCGTTGTCATTCCTGGTTCCGAGAGCATAAGAACCGATCCATCGCCTATCAGCTGCATCAACTGGACGGCCAAGGCGGGCATTAAAGTCACCACCAACCAACAGTACCTCGGTATACGTCTAAAGTATCACGTCTCGGTACAGCTCGTAGAACTGAGCTGAGATCTTCGTAAAAGTCATCTTTCGATATGTCATCAGAAGCTTCAGCTGGCGCATACACAGCTATGACGGAAAGACTGTAGCAATTCGCTTACTAAATGCGATAGCAATTTAGAGACTCAGCAATGGTAGTTTGGTGGACTGTACCAACAGCTGTTCTTACGTTCCACGAGGCAAAACAGAGTTCTCCTTTAGCAAGATTTCTTGGGTACGCCGCTTGCATATTTCTCGCCGGAACCGCGACACCAGCTACCGGCGCGTCAAATACCGGGAACACCGTAGTATTGGTCTGAGAAGAATTAAGAGACATTTACCATAGTGTTTCATGGAATAGGATGTGGAAAATATATATGTGGAATTATCGAACTGTTTCAAATGAACCAGCATCAGGGCTAATGAAGGCCAGAAATAAGTGGATGAGTCAATTTTATATAATAATATAATATAATTCTATAATTTTGCTGATTGATTTGATTGATTGCGTATATTCGCTGACTGATTTGTGTACAATGAATAGCTGAATTTTTGTTTTTGGTACACTGAATTATTTTTGCTTTTTGTACACTGACGACCGAATCAATTTTTTTATTCTGAGTTATTAGTATGGTATCTGATGAGTTGTTTTTTCTCCTCTGTTTGAATTCTGTTATTAGACTGACGTGATTGAGTGGCCTTTGTTGCTGAATAAGCGTTTTCGGATAATGAGTTTGAAGAGAAAGTGGAAATGGAAATTTATAGCTCTATTTACGAAATGGATCAAAATTTGGGGACTTATCTCCCCAGGAAACTATATAAGGCCAGTTTTAAAGAAACGCCTACAAAATTCTCGTGGTAGAGAATTTTTGGTTTGTTTTTCCAACAGACTAAAGTTAGAGGTAAGAAACTATTGGAAAGCTAGAGGTTATTGCAATAAAGCTAAATGGAGAAACTTTTTGGAGAAAATTGTTGATCTGTGTATCAAGGACTATGGCTTACGTCTGGTAGAAGAGCCCTTTCACAAAGAAGTTTGTCAAATTGAACTGAATCATGGAACTGACTATGATTACCTGCATTACAGCATTGGAGGACTGTTGTGTTGAGAATCTTGTATTTGAAATCTCGTCTTCGTGTTATTGTTTAGGTTTTGGTGCCAACTGTGAACGAAGATAGAAAGGGCTGCTCAATCTGTCTAGAATAGACCCCTGTTATCGATATAGAACCATAGAAGCAGACCTTTCTGTCTTTGAAGAATTAAAATATAAATCCATTTTTGATATGTTTTGTTTTTGTTTGTAAACACAATTAAATAACTGACAGGAAGAAAATCTCCCCAGGAAACTAAGTCGGTTAATGCGTCCAAGTTTGGAGATCTTGGGAGCCTACTTCACACCTTGGGCTAGGTTCATATGTCACTGATAAGCGACGTATGACGAATCACACATACAGGAAACGCACTACACGAAAGGAGCCGCAAGCTCCGCCCTCTGCACGTCAAGAACACATATTGACAGGTCTTACCCGACCTCAAAATTTTCCCAAATTTCAAGATCAGTGGTTGTGCTGCCCAAGCGAACGGTTGTTGCTTTTACTCTGTTCTGGTTTTGCTTCGAATTTGGTTTGTTGTGCGACCGAGGGCCCAGTTGGGAAAGACCGGTCTCTTTTGGATTACCTATGCGTTGTGATCAGTTCAGACCTGCTTTGGTTACGTTTGGACCTGTCACTTGTCACCCTGCTTGAGTAATTTTGGGATTGTTTGAGATTTTCAAGAGAGATACTAAAGATTAGGATTGAGAATTCTTCTATGACCCTACAACAAATGTGTACCTTTGTGATTGAAGTGTGGACACACTTCAATCACAATTGTTGAACCATAATTGTACTTTGGAAATTTAAATTAACAATTCAATTTAGCTGATTGTGGTTCACGGCTGAGCCTGCGCCTGACCGAGAGAAAAAGTCGAGATAGGAAGTACATTGAAATAGTTAATTTCAGAATTGGCGCGGAGGGATAATGTCATTGGTTTAGTCTAGATACTATTGTCCGAGACCCCTGTGACTGACTTTGCATAGCTAGAACTGTAACTAATACCAGTGCGTTGTATTGATCAAATAATATCTGTGATCAACATCAAGGAAAGCGAGAAAAACTACCCCCCACCATCTATTTTTTTATTACATGTATTTGGTATAGTCGAAAGTCGATCGCCGTCCACTTCCTCTCCATATCCAGCACTCTTGGCTCGCTGAGACAGGATTCGCTTCGAAGTTTTTTGTCAAGTCTGTATTTATTTTGATCTCGGCTTAACTGATCACAGCCTACAGCTTATTGTTATTTCTTGGTTACTATATATTGTATGATATCATATAGATAGATGGATCACAACTAACAACAACTAGCATTTTTGAAATAACTAACTCTGCACAACATATTTCATCCTACAGATATGTGGTTCGGTGTACTGACGTATTTGTTCTCACCAGGCTATGTAGTAATGCTTTAGGCCCTTTGGCGCGATATCACCCAGATAAAAGTGGTGGTTAAGGAGTTTTTGGACACAGAACCTTCTAGTTTCTTCTTTAACAAAGAGGTTATGAGCCTGGTCTGACAGAAAGACCATTGATGACGACTACTATACTAGTTCAAGACGGATCTAGTTCCAGAGTAAGCAAACGGGTTAAACGCACTTCTGCCGCTACATAGTTCTTGTGACGCTGAAATTATAACTTTATAGCACACCTTATGCACTCACTGATTTATACGCACGCCGTGTGGGAAGCTCCGAGTGTGGTGCACGAGTGCCACGCACGAGGGCTTCCCATGCGACGTGCTAGGTAGGATTAGTGGTTTATTTGTAGGTATACAAGTAACAATAGAAATATATCTGCTTTGATCATCGAGATACTAGCAAGCATACAAATAACACTAGCAAGCAATAATGATCTAATATTATCTATCTAGCATCATTTTCGGCGTTGGAAGTTCGATCAACTTCAGCATCGAGCACAGGTTGCGTCTGAGCCACAGCTTCAAGGATCAGTTCAGATGCAGAAGGCTTAGGATCAATCAGGTCCTTTTCTTCCTCACTTTCATACGGAGATTCCGCGATCATGTCCATTTGTAGGACACCCTTTGGACTCCTTGGCGTCAGGAGGTTGTCAAATACTGGACTGAGTGGACTGTTTGGACTGATCTGTAGCGAGGACTCAGCATCTGAACGAGGTGTCGGTTCCACGTCGAGTACTGATGCTCTGCGCACTCTTGGTGGCGTGCCGGATTCACGATGCCATGGAAGCTCTCGCTCAGTGGCTGTCAAATCGGCGGCACTGGGATCGTCTGGTTCTGGTGACAATGGTGCGGTCACAGTTACAGGAGATTGTTTCGATGGAAAAGGTGCTGCTGCTAAATAAAGATTTCAAATATGCACAACACAAATTTGACTTCTAGTTAGTTATTTGGCATTTGGATGGGATGAGGTAAAATGGTGTGGTTGAGGGGAAAATCTTATTGTAATATCAAATGATCTATTTAAACGTAATCTAGCTTACTACAACCCCAGACCACTTCAGATACTCAGACGGGTCTTCACCAATTCTACGACAGTGGCGCACCTGTTATGGCTGGCAATTCCGTGATTACTTCATCTTTATTCGTTTCCTCATCACTGCTGCTGCTATCCATGGTTTCTCCAATAGAGAACTTTTTCGTTCGCTTTCGCTTGGAGACTTCACTTCCTAAACGAACCTTTCAAAATATAAACGAGTGACTGTTTTGTTATAATGCAGACATTCCGTTCATTCATTGCTCATTCGAATTCATGAGTGCATTTCTTGTTTCAACTGGAAAATGAGATATTAAATGTAGAGAATTTTGTCTCTCAAAAAGCAACAAGCTACATAGTAAATATTTATGACAGTATATAGACTAGTAGTAAGTACCTATATGATAATATGATTTTGATCCTTAGAGCCCTACAGTAAAAACGCCTATAAAAATGCTATAAAAACAACACATATAAATAAGATGCTTATTCTAAAATCTGCTAAGTATACCATCCTTTGGTAACGGCCAATTTCCGTCTTCAACTACTTCATCCTCCAAATGAAAAGATACATTCATATGCATATCTTCATGCGATCGTTTTGTGGGGTGAGTTCCCAATCCCTTTAGACTAGATTTTGATCCACGGCTGGACATCTTTGGTTGGGAACCGTGGCTTGACAGTTTTACATGAGAACCTCCCTTGGTCTTCAAGGACTGCCCTTTCGGCTTGTGCCGATGCAGTCTGTGCTTATATTGCATATACTGGGCCCTTCGATGAGCTTTCAGTAGATTGTCGGAACTGGGCAAATCATCGTGCAATAGTTGGCGACTGTAGCGGCGTGGCTAAAACAAAACATGTTCATACATTTTTGGCCGGTTGACAAGGTTGGAGAATGCAAACCTGATGAGTTTTGTTCCTGCATTTAGAGCTTCTTATTCCTTAGTATATGCAGGTTAAATTGTTTACTCCATGAATGTGAAAAAATAAAAGTTTAGCAAGGTACGGGGTAAAAAATGATTTAGGGATTTGATCTGTTTTAAGATTTGAAAAATGTAGCTGATTTAACAGTAAATCCAGCATTGACTAAAAATGCTTGTAGCTTAATGTAAAATGTAATTGTAAATTGCAAATTAGGATGAATTTCAACGACAATTGCGCTTTCAAAGCCCAAAACTACGCGAACCCGAGCCAGCACCGTAGCATTTTAGTTGGGTGGGGGCTATTTAATCTGGGCTTTAATTATTTAAAAAATGGATTGGTTTCACGACAGTGCTGCTTTACGTTTTCGTTGGAGTTAGTTGTTGCACTACACTCCTTCATCAGTAACTTTGTTACGAAACTATTTACCCTAGGTCGAATAGGCTGTTTCATAATGTGACTGACAGCGTGGTGGAGTTCGGTATCATTCGGTTCGATTTGCCTTTTTTCAGACATTTTCTCAATTCCTTTTAAATCCAACACCGGATTGGAATAGGCTCCCCATTCATCCAGATGATGATGTTCACCTCTAAAATTTCACGACAGTAACAATTATTGAATCCTGTTTAATATTAGTGAATTAGTGAATTCAAAGCAGGACTTTTCCACATGCATTCAATAGGATTGTTGCGGACAGGAATTCATAATGTCTTGTGAATATCTCTAACGATACAATAGTAACCGATAATTTTTGTATTAATAGGATTTCATTTTGCCATGTTTTATGAAAATCGCTAGCAAATCTTCGCGGATTTCTATAGTCATCGCTGAAACAGTTCTGAGTGTTGCATTCGGCATTTTCCACTCCATCAATTTGTAACTGACTGAATACAAGCCGTGATACAAAGTGTTCGCACAACGAATAAAGAACCATCCGGTAACGTTCACAAAGCATTACATCATCTCATGAGCAATGACTTCAGATTTCATTAAAGTATGTCCGTTTACTGCATTTAACTCCATATCATTTGCATACCACGCACGTAAGAGGCCAGAACATTACAGTCAGGTTTAATGTAATTTTTGCTTCACTTTTTAAAAAATATTATTAGAAAACGTACGGGAATTGTTCTGTGGAAGTATTTCTCATATAAGAAGCAAATGATGGATTAGAACCGCTGATAGGGAGCGTGAGATGTCCATATTTTTCTATATTCTCCATGGCTTCCTTCATATTGAGTCTGGTGAAGGTTCGGACGATTTGAATGTCGCCAGAAACTGGAGCATCTCGCATGAGTATTGGTTTTAAATATTTGTCATTGAAATGCTGATACCTGAAACATTTAAAACGTAAGTACAAGAACTAGAGGTAAGAACAAGAATGCTACTGGGCCTTGATTGTGCGAACGTTACTCGTGCAAATTGTATAAACTAACTCATACTTTATGAATCCTGCTTATCATACTTTTATAAATCATACCTAAATCATTGAAGGAATTAAAATCATTTGTAGGGTCGGCTCAAATAATATTGATTTGCGATTTTAAAGGCAATTTAAGGGCAGCTCATATTGTAAATGAGAAACTAAACCAACAGGAACACGGAAGGATTCTGCTAACTGCTTGCTTACTTTTCTCTGAGTCGATTAGCTCCGCCAAGGGAGCCCAAGACTTCTTCAATTCCAGCTAATGCGTGATCTGTCAGCTAAAAATTAAGTCACGTTTATTTGAGAAAATTGCACTAAATTGCACTGCCATGAAACTGTTTCTTTTAGTCCATCTACGTATGCTGCTGCGTGTAAGGTCTGACGGCGGCCGTTCAGCTTAAAGCAGGGAGGGAAGCAATGAATAATCTGGCTCATTAAGAACTTAACTTGACAGAGGTGATAGCTTTTGAAGAAACGTATTTTGCACAAACTTTCTTATTCAAAATGAAAATTCAAATATCTAAAAGTTTTTAGCAGAAAATCTATATGAACCGTTACAGCGCCTCCTTAAGAACCACAAAGCAGTATGGACTAGGTACCTTTAGCTACTGAAACCGCGCTGAGTTTAGTTTATTCCAGCAAAACAAAGGTAAATGTGAGGAAAATGATTTACTCTTTCAAAAATCTGCTCTCCGATCGTCCGTTCCTTTTCCTCTTGTTTCTTTACTTTAAGAAAATTGACCAACGGTTTGATAGTCATGCCCTGAAATAGACAACTCAACTCAAATAATGAAAGGCATGCATAGTTGAATATTATGCTTGCAGATTGTGCAAGTAGATTATGCAAGCAACAGCAACCAGAGCAAATTGTTGGAACAACGCTACGAAACAACATTATAGGCTTAGGTAAGCTGAATTCCCACAAGCCAAAGCCTTTTAAAACCAACCTGAAGAAATACAGTGAAATAGATCACAACAATAGTCGTTGTTATGAACATATTTTTGGCTGGAATGCTGTCATCCATAGCCACGGCTAAACCATAGGCAATGGCCCCTCGCAGTCCTCCGTAAGCCATGATAAACTGTTCCACTTTGCTCAGTTTGGCGATGCGCACTTTGTTCACAAAAAAGGTTAACACTATCACTCCTACAAATAACTCAGGTAAATAAAATCAGGTCTATAGAAGAATACGTTACGTTCACCTTCGTATTGTAACCGTGGATTCATTATTTCAGTTTTGTACTTTAGCCTTTAGCATTATTTTTATCTCATTTTCAGTTTTGTTTAATTTTCGAGATCGCTAATTGGTTCATATGTTATAGGAATTGTAAGGGTACATAAAGTTTACATAAATATTTGCAAAATCAAATTGACTAACCAACAGCCCTGTAGACCAGACAAAACAAAACAGAAAGGCACACGAATGCGGTATCCCAGGTATGGTGCTCGCTGATGGTCGAAAGACCCAAAAACATGAAGATAATCGTTTCCGAACTGGAACTCAGCATTTTCAGACCATATTTCACCGTTGTTTGAGATTTGTGAGAAATGTTCCCGGTCACGTATTGTTTCATGAAAATTCCGCAGAAAACAATTCTAAATCAATGCAAAGACACGCCCTGGATTCTCCAACCATCAAATGTAAATATACCAACACTTAAATGTTCCATAATGTGATTTATTGATGTGGTCGTGCAAAAAAGAAAATACATATCAGGATGAAATTAAGCTGGAAGTTCCAGGCTATATCGGTACATTTAGGATTAGGAAGAATGGACATATGCCACATCGACTGTTTCTTGTATCGGCAGCGCTTGCATCGATTTGTCTGTGGCATCATTTCAAAATGTTTTATCCAAATCCAACAGCTAAACGACAAGCAAACTTACGCAAGGATTCCGGAAAGATGAAAAACTTCTGCGGTCAAATATGAAGCATATGCCATGACTAACACAAATAAAGGTTCCATTACGGATACATGCTTTGTGAATCTGAAATGGTTCAATGTTCGAGAAAACTACAGTATATTAACAGGAAGAAATAACATTGACCGAATGATTTACAACAGGTCATTTATTATTATAAAGCTGTTTTCCTGACTGACACTGGAGTATAAATGCAAGTGTTGAGTCTGCTTAAGATTGCCACTTAAGCTTGACGAAGCAAATAAAGATTAGAAAAGAAATGGCAATGGCAATTTTTTTATATATACATAGAAAGTTGTTTTAATACTTCAATTACTTTGTAGTAAAGCTGACAATAAGTGCCCAAATAATGCCGACTAGGACTCCACCTAAGCCAACAACAAAAAATGAAATCACACCAGAGACAATATCCATAGGAATGATATTAGACTGACCAATAGAATTGAACCCGGCAAACATGTTGTACAAGACCTAAATTAAATGCAAAATTTGGTATCGTCCTTATAAGTAGTGAAGCAACAAAGTAGCTCGAAGGTGATATGTTTTATCTCCCCAAACAGAAGGACATTCGGAGCAGGTAACAATAAGTAGAGAGCAGCCGAGTTGCTTACTCCTATTCTTATTTATGTAAATTATGCACTCTCCTTATCCTTCATTGAAACATCTGCTCAGTAACAAATAACGCCAACATCTGATCGAGGTTCCCTCTAGAGACTTTCACGGGCTTGAATTTTTGGGCCAGGCCCGGCCGACCCGTAAAAAGTTTACCTCGGCCCGGCCAGGCACGGCCCGTTTTGTGTCCTCAGGCCACTCAGCACCACCTTCACCTTCATAACCTTGTCTAAGAATCACAACCATTTTTGACCAATTAAGCATTGGATAAAGGTTGTCTGCCGAAACTTACTAAACGTGAGTACTAATTATCAGCAAGCCATTATTACTTACAACAGTAACAGCATCATTGAGCAAAGATTCGCCAAAAACAGTAATATATAAACGTTCATTCACATGAACTTCTTCAAAAACCACCAACACAGCCACGGGATCCACGGCAGAAATTAGTGAGGCAAAAATCATTAATTGAAGCATGTTTGGATCCTCCTGGAAGCTTGGAAACAGACCCGCTGCTGCCACGCCATACAAGGAGAAACCTAAAAGTATAATATGATACTAAGTTTACATTAGGACATTTTATTTTTTGCCTCTTCTTTGCTTAAATACATAAATTCGATATTTTGAGTTGCGTCTTTTTGGACATTGCCTTGAATGTTTAGTAAGTCAATGCTACTAGCCACTAGGACTCCGCAGCCCAGTCAAAACAGACAAGAGACGGAGTGTCGAAGGAGGTCCACAGACAACAGACATGACCTCCAAGCCAGACGAAGTGCAGTTGCTCACCACTGTGTCTAGAAATGTTCGCAGTGTTTTCACAGTTGAGTCATGATGACAAAGTAAGGATTCACTAACAGTAAAATCCTATGGCATCGTCACAACTCTTGCTTGATCATGGGATCAGACCACCAATCTATTTATCTATCTATCTCTTACCAAGTTCGCTGCACATGGAGCTATTGGTTTTAATTAAAAACTGAGCTGTAATAACTATTTACCAATGGTAAGTGTATTCCACAAGGTGCCAATCACAGCATAAACAAGAATTGTGCCAAGATTATCAAAAAAGGAACGATTAGGCATGAAATAACCTGCATCAAATACAATAGGAGGAAGAATGAATATGAAAAATATTTCAGAGTCTAATTTGAATTGAGCCTCCTCAACACTCAGGGCATAAAGAATGGCACCCATAATTAGACCAACTACAATCAACAGAGAACTGTCAGGAAATATGGAGCTGAATCTTTTGGAAAGATGGAAAGCTAAAACAACAAATTATAAAGAGATATTCTTAATACAATATAAATATAATAAATTTTTAATTAATAATGTAAAACTATGTGCCACCATCGATGAAAGCAGACACATTTCTTTGTTAATATGGTGAGCCACATTCAACGTTCTTTCTAATGCATTCTATCACTTAACTGATTTGCTTGCAGCAATACAAATAGGTACCAAGCAATACGGGCGATAGAGAGTTTGGACGATACCTTTAGTATTCCCCCACAATTCCCTCACACCACCATTCCCCCACACGAGTTAACCCCTTCGAAGTCCGAAAACTGTCCTTATTTTGAGTCAAGTTTAAGGCAGGAAACGAAAACATCCAGATCACAACTGCCTCCAATCTCTCGCCATCTCTTGCACATGGCTGGTGAGCAGAATTAATGTAGAAACGTGTAAGCAACTGGGGTTCTAGCCTCGGGTTTAAATAAATATACTTACCAATCTTGGCCACCCCAGCCAACAAAATCCAAAGAGTTATGGTGAATGGTGCGCTGACATGATTCCAGTCCACATGAGCAATCTCATATCTCTCACTGTGATGACCTCCATGTCCTTCGCCCACTGCAGTGCTATTCGGGTAGGCGGAGTGGTCTTGGTTCGACTCCACGTGCTCCACAATTGTCTCCTTCTGGTGACTTTCATCAGCTAGCACCTTCAAACTGAGCAAACAAATCAGCACCGGTACAGCCTTATCTACACATCGACCCATGGGCGGAAGTGGCAGTCGAAGGCAACAAAATCATACAATCACACCGGCACCTGTAATGACATTAAATCTGCAACGCATCGAAATTGTTTTTGAACTTTGAATTTGCAAGTTTGGGTCGATCGGTATTGTTTGAGTCAAAAACAAATATGTAAAAAATGAACGAAAAAATATCCTAGCAATGGTGCCGTTATGTAGATAAGTAGGTTTACCCCTAAATTGCGTTTGCCATGTTGCCTTGCCACATTGCCATATGGCTGTTACCACAACATAAGCTTCCCAGTCTTGCAATTAAATACTCTTGATATTATATACGGTGCAGTAGTTTATAAACTCATTGACTTATTTTATAGAATTTAATCGGACGAAAAATGCCGGAAGCTTATGCTTTGTTCATTCTATCCAAGCATGCCGTTTCTTCCGTGTTTAAAATGCTTTCCAGTATTTCAAACTCAAAATGCAAATTGAGTCTGGACCCCAGGGCAGGATCAACTTGCACTCCCCAACTGTTTTTCCAGGTGCATCACGCAGACATGTGCAGGAGGGGAAATTTGGGGGGGTGAAGGGCGGCCGATGGCAGCCGAAAACCGGATTTTTCCGGTTTTTTACCGGAAAAATCCGGATTCTGGGGGGGGGGGTGAGGGACCCCTCGGGGGGGGGGGTGAGCTCAGGTCTGGGGGGGTGAACCCTCCCCCCCCAAGCACAAGTCGGCGCTCTGGTTAGGGGTAATGCCAGCTTATAATGAGGAAAGAATATGCTGACACTTAATAATTGTCATAGCAATTATCCGAGGTGTTCTACAAGACTATCAGGACGTCCATTACGTCCACCGTAATTTAGATGCTGTGATAGCACTATTAGACAGGCAGCCACCCCTCTACAATCTCGGTTAATTGCCCAGGAGGTATTTTTTAAATAGGGCGCTAGAGCTTATTTTTCAAGCTCTAGATATGACATGATCCTCCACTTGCAGCGCAGTAAGAAACCACTGCGCTACAGGAGATTCTACTGTTTATAAATGAAATTGCTTAGATTTAGACAAGGATAAATTCATATCACTGCAGGAATCTGTAGGAGTCGTCGGCAGAAAGGAATAGAGCAAAAAGTCGCGGTGCGGTTTCGCTTGTTAGATTAATTTTATACAAAAATAAATTAATACAAAACTAAAAGGCCCACTTTTACATACACCACACAAAAATAAATATTACAATCATTGACAACGTTTAAAACTACAATGTCACAAAGAAAACAACGCAGCAAACTGCGCGTACAAAGTTTTCTTAAGTAACAGTTGTTTCAACGTTTTCAAAATCACAATCACAGCCCTTGTCTGAAAAAAGGCAGAACGACCTAAACAACTAGTTGTACAAGATTGATTGGATAGAAAAACGTTTTAACGATTTAAAAATGTGCAAACTTGCTCCTTACTAGAGAATCCACTAGTGCAGACAGTGGTAATTAAACCGCAGCTCAGCAGCATTAATTTTCCTGTAAACGGCATTAGGCCACTTTCTTATACGCGAATTACATAAAAGCAATTAACAAGATGGAGCATATAAAGTAAGTTGGGATAGGGACGCAGTTTTGAAATCTGCAAACTATGTACTGATCGCTACATATTGATGTCTTCAGTAAAATTACACGTAAACTTGCAAAAACAATGCCGGTGGGTCAATACAGACCGTTTTAGCTTTACAGTAGTGCAGTTCCTTGTAATATATATTAAAATAATGCAGGAATGGATAGGATGCATAGAATGTAGTGGGGGTAAGAGGATGCCTTGCGTGCCAGCAAGCTGACTCAATTTGGCCAGGTCCGGTCCTCCGAAACCAAATTTCGAAATTTTTACTAACAATATATACTATTTCTAAAGCTTCAAAGCCGTATGGAAATGTCAGATTTTGCATTGAACTAGCTAGTGAACTGAACTAGTGAACTAGCCAGAACGAGTATAAATTGTTTTAACTAATTTTAGTACTTTCACAGCACTACCTCAGACTCCATCCGGCCTACAGCTAATAAAATTCTCAATATTTAAATTTCTCAAAATTTAAATGGATGCCCAATGGTCCAATTAAAGAATGAAGAAAAGTTGGACGCCAAAAAGCGTCGACAATCATCGCGCACTTGGCGGACTGAATTTGCGGAATTCGAACTTGAATTCTAAATTCTGAATTCGAAAAACAATTTTAAGATTAATGAATTTTGAAATTGAAATTTATATACATTTGAAACTAAATCAAAAAGGATGGTTTTATCAATTAGGCAGCTTCCAGATTCTATCTTTTCAAGCATCAACATAAAGAAACTAAAATTAAAAATAATTAATTATAATCTAAGCGGAGAGATGTCGATTTCTTCTACGTATTGTAAACTCGTTAAGAATCTTCGAAATCACCTGTCTAAAGGACTTGGTCTTAATACAGAAGGATTTGTAATGACAAAACTGTTGAGCTTTACTTAGTTAGTTATAACTTATAACAAGAATAGGAGGGCAGTCTAACCCTTGTTCCATGCTGCTGCGGCTATTTAGCTTTTGAGTTATACGATTAGGAAGTAAGTAAACAAGTGTATGAATGAGTTAATCAAAACACTAACGATAAAGTTTAGACAAGATTATGACTGTAAGATAGGAGAATCAAATCTGCATGGTTGCTTACATTGTCAAGATTAGCTAGTCGTAAGCTGGATTAAATATCGCTGGATTAGATTCGTCAGAGCGATTAATCCCCTGAAGGCTGGGATTCCAATCCTGCTGATGACATGAAAAGATTAGAACACATCTCAGATCAGATTTGCTTAAAACTAATTTCACTAAAACATAATATATGCTCTAATTGAGCCTACTCTGACGACAGAAAGATAGACTAGCTGAACAGTGACAGCACTAGATCTGTGAGCAGGTTCTGGTCGGTGCCATTTCAAAAAGACTGGAAACGCGCAGCAGCTTATACAGTTGAATTGATGTAGCATAGGTACCCCAACTTAGGCTAACGCTGAAAACCCGCTTAGGTTTGGTTTTAGGTTGTCAAAGTTTTGGTTTTCAAAATATGCAAACATGCAATTGCAATTATGCAAACAACAAATCAGAACAATCTGCAATCTTTGCTTATTAATTCAAACTACAAAAGGGAGTGTATGTATAATGACTAAGGGTATGACAGCAGGCAGGCTTTATGTTATCAGCTCGTTGTACATGCGCAGCCAATGTACTGACTACCATCCATACGAAAAGCCGGCCGGCAACACTATTAAGGGGTATTAATATGGCTGGCATTAATGAAGTAACATTCTTTATAATCTTTGTAATCCACTTGTAAAAAGTGTACAAAATAAACGGCCTTTAGTCCTTTACTCTGAGCTCTGTAGAGATTGAAGCTCGCATTGTACTTAGCTTTAGCTATGTAGCTATTATACCTGCATGTGAATCATATAATTATTTACTAAGGAGGCGTTTGGGAAAATTTATGGCTGATAATCTTCATGTGCAAGTGCAGTCCCGGTTAACTGTCTTATTAAAATTCTGCTAGATCAATGTTGCACAGATAATACATAATTTTGTAAGATCCAAGGTTGGTAGTATATATAATAGGCCTCAGCACAGCATCATCAGCCTCCAAGTTGATAAGTAGAGAAAGACAACTCACTAGCAAAAAGTCAAACTCTGTGACCCTTTTATGTTGAAAACAGATCAAGATTTGCTGGTTTCCACAGTAGGATATGTTTCCTTGGCTTTTTTGTTATGCAGCCATTCCCATACGTGAGCTAAACCACTCACAACAGCTATCCAACTATCTTGAATACATACCTTAAAATCATTCATTTTCTAAATAGTTCTATAAATGATTCTGGTTGATGAATGAAGACAGTGGAACTAACTCATATATTTCTATTCATTCAGTGAAGGAAGCGGGCCTGAGCAGCCTGAACTTAATACCCTACTAAAGCAAGGGAAAACATAAAGGCTGGGACAGAAACCGGAATTTTCTGAACTGCTTGTCATAGTTTTCTTGCTGACAAGAAACAGAACCATATAGGATGGTCTGATACGACCATGACCATGAGATTGAGCAAAAATAATTAGAGTAAATACTAAAAAGCTAAACAAGCCCCACCTATGGAAGTAATAGGCTTGATGGAATCAATACACTAAGTGTCCTGCGTAAAGCTAAAGCAGATAACCTAGGATACCTTGATGAGATTATTACATGAAAAAGTATGTAACTACATATTCGTTAGGAAAAAGTGACATACAGCGAGCAAGTTCACTTTTACTTATTAGCTAATATTGAAGAAGCGGTATTTGCCCATTAACCCTTTTCCACCCTAGACCCAAAGCAGGATTTCTAATAGCGGCAGACTCAAAACAAGCATGGCAAGAAGACTAATAGCAGATAATCAAGTCCAGACCGCGTCAAAATTAACTTACTTCTGTCGAGAGGGAATCAGTGAACCAAGAGACAGACAAGATTTGTTAATTCTCTTGTACATAAAGTGAACTTCAACGAAGACGTAGCAGTGACAGACAGACAGACAGACAAGGTAACCTAATGTCCAACCAGTTCGCTGGAAACACTAAAGTTAACAATACAATGGAATTAGCACGGAATTATTCATGTTCTACCCGTATGTCATACTATGCATTTATTTATTTGCTTATTTATTTATTTATCTATTTTATTCATGTTATCGTGGACTCTGAGTCTATATATAATTGAAAATGAGCAGATTCACATTTTCGGCTGCCGTTCTTAATCGAAAGCGATTAAAGAAGAGAGCATGGAACATCAATAGATTATCTGTTTTTATGATGGTATTTATTTTTTTAGGAAATTGCATGAATATAGCTGACAGTCACTAAAACTTAGGCGATAACTAATGCGATAACTAAGGCAGACAGTTGTTGTTGTGTGTTTCTTCTTCTTGTAAAACGTAACCGTTTAGTTGAAATTTGGCACCAATCCACGTGAGCCTGATCCAAATGTAGCAGTTATTTCTAAAACTATTCAAACCTTAAATTTTTTAAGGGGTACCAACGTTTAAAAATAGTCAGAATAGAGTATGCGTGCTATGGTTTTTTGACCACACTGAGCTCAACAATAGCAAATGGTTTTTCCTGTACTGCCACACACCCCCGTTGCTTTCGCAAGGAGGAGTAACGCCAGACCAAAGCAAATGGTTTCTGTTCAAGGAAAAACTTTAGTTGATACAGAGCTAGCAAAAAGTAGTGTTGTTTTAGCAGTTGAAACTGAAACTGAAACCTGGTTTCAGCTTGTACATGTTTCAGTTTCAGTTGCTGAAACTGAAACTGATACTGAAACCGTAACAGATTTGGAGCTGAAACTGAAACTGAAACAAAACAGGCCAGCGTAAGCATCACTAGCAAAGCGCTGGATCAAAACATAGACTTCAGTGAAACCCCATCATAAATCAGAGATAAAATTTTAAATCTCCCTAATTCTTCCTCAAAAAGCGCAATATACACGAAATCCTAGTACGACTAAGTTAAGTATTTTTTCCGAGTTCCAGGGCAACTCGGGCTGATCGGGCCGCTCGGGCTGGTGGGGTTGTTCAGGCCACGACTCGGTCTGAGCCTGAACCGCAAGGTCAGTCCTGCTCGATCCGAAGCCGTCCAGAGTAATTTCTTAGTCGCACAACCGCACGACACTGTCCGGGGATTTTTCTTTCACAAGAAGTTTCTATGTTCTAAGCATTTAAAAATAGAAAAATTTAGTTTATGCCTTATTTTTCGAACAATCGAGAATAGAAATTAGAAAGTTTAGGCTTTAAATTCTAAATAAACCAAAGACAAATTTTAGGATTTAATTTCAGTTTCTTTAGAAAAATGCTTAATTTCTAAGTGCCTATGATCTAAATTTAAAAACATTAAATAAGACTTACCAACATACCTGAACGGGAGGTCAAATTTCACTGACCCTTGTGGAAGCGAATTTGGGTACCCCTTGTGAGAGCGATTTTTCTTAGGGGTACTTTTTAAAGCGATTTTTAAGCGATTTTTGCCATTTTTTAACAAAAAACAGCGATTTTTTAGCTAAAACGCGTTTTTGGACGTTTTTTAGCTAAAAATAGTAATTTTAAGTGAAAAATTCCGGCGAAGCCGGAAAATTTTTGGAAATTTTAGTCGTAAAATCTAATTTTTGGGCAATTTTCTGACCCCTTGTGGCCAATTTTCTTACCCCTTGTGGGAGCAATTTCGCGACCCCTTGTGGGCGACTTCGCCGAGGGGGGGGAAATTTCCCCCCCTTTCCCCCCCCTTGTCCACCTGTGCTTACCAATCAGAATTTTAAAAAATTTTAAATTCTAAATTCTATGTTTGAAGTTTTCACCAATCACTGAAGGCTTAGAATCAAGCCAACCAATCAGTAGCGACGTGATTTCGAAACAGCTCTTCAAACAGAACAGCCCTTAGTTGTTGGCGTTGCTCTGTTGATACAAGAGGAAGTGATAATAAACGCAGTTAACGAAGCAGTAGTTAAGGCGAAGTTTTCAAAGTAAATTCTTGATAGTTAAAATGCAGTTGATTAAAAGAATAAAGGGCACAATACCGCAAAGCTGTTCAGTTTTGGTAGCAAAAGTTCAGAACCAGTGTACGACAATTACTTATTTTGCGTTACGTTTCCACGAGTTTAACAAACTCTTAAATTGAAAGACTCAGGAATATATGGATGAAATTATCACTGCAGACCATGTTGCTTTGCTTATGTCGATCTCATGAAGAAAATGAACCAGCTGAGAAATGTAGCCTTGAGCAAGAAACTTAGGCTACAGCTCCGCCGGTCGGATGAGGCGTTAAATTGGTGGGCCCGTGTGCTGTCTTGCTGGGGGCAGTGCACGCTAAAAAACCCTTATTCCACTTATCGTCAAGAGTAGGGCGCGGAGTCCCGGTGGAAAGGCACCTCCACCCCTGGGATCAACCAGTACCCTTGCAACGTAGCCAACCTACCCTCTGCGAAGGGGTGCTGGGTGCAACTGAGTCAAGTACTCTAATTGGTCTCATTTCCCGTGGCTTGCTTCCTGATCCTCCTCATCTGCGCTAGAGACCTGGAGCGCCGAAAGGCGCTGTGCTCCTCTGCCACGTACATGAGCAGTTAACGGAGGTAGACAGCCCAGAGCCGAAAGGCCAAGATGGGTCCCCTCCAGCCTCCCACTGTGTGGAGTGCATCCAGGCAACATAGCGAGCGAGAGTCATACTAGATATGGCTGATGAGGTGAAGCAAGGGTTCTATACCCCGAGTATAGGAGTATATCCTGATCGGTCACCTAATTCGACGACAACGAACCAGCTGAGAAAATGAACTAGCTTATATACTCAGTTTGCTTTATCAGCATATGGAGTACTTTCCTGTAGACCTGTAAACCAGTGAAAACCACAGGTTTCATATTTATTGAATATATACCAGTCTAACTTGTAATCCATTTTACCAAAGTATATCTGATAGAAACTACCAACCAAGGATGTTCTGTGGAAATTAACAAGACTTAACCACTGTATTTTCTCAAGTTTTGTATTTATGGTCTACAAGTGATTCGTGTAGTTTATACTGAAACATTTCTAAGAGTGCAGGAAGGTTTCTCGAGTTTGAGAAAAAAAAAATATATATATATATATACATGTGAAACACTTGAGATCCACATTCCAGTCTTGAGACTTGCAACTTGAGAACTCGAGAAATTTTCTACTGTCCTCTGGATGACCCAACATTAGCGTAAACAGAGTTATATTTTTTGTCACTATAATAGTTAGGTATTTTTTGTTATATTTCGGTTACCAAACCATCCGCGTGTTCGTTTCAAGTTGGTTAGATAACTGCATAATTTTCTCTATCAAGTCAAGTGCTTTGTATTATCACTTCCTCTTGTAACAACAGCGCAACGCCAAAAACTAAGGACTGTTCTGTTTGAAGAGCTGTTTCGAAATCACGTCGCTGCTGATTGGTTGGCTTGATTCTAAGCCTTCAGTGATTGGTGAAAACTTCAAACATAGAATTTAGAATTTAAAATTTTTTAAAATTCTGATTTGTAAGTCTAATTCAATGTTTTTAAATTTAGATCATAGGCACTCAAAAATTAACAGTTTTTCTGAATAAACTGAAATCCTATGGTTCTAAATCCTAAAGTTCATCTTCAATTTATTTAGAGCCTAAAATTACTAATTTCTATTCTTGAATGTTCGAAATATAGAGCATAGATGAGATTTTTATTCCGCCGGAGGCGGAATCTTTGTAATGGGTGAACCCAAAAGTAGTGTAAAATTTGAAGTAATGCTTGAATCGCTCACTATGTTTATCACGTAAACCTAGCTGCGCAGTTTTTTCCGAAAGGGGGTGTGTTATTTAAAAATTGCTTTATTGCAAGCTGGTTCAAAAGTGAATAATTTTCACGCAGTTCACGACAGCCTTCCAATTCCATTTCTTTAGTTTATTCTGAATTTTCTAAAATTCTTAGTTCGCAAAAGCCACAATTTGAAATTGTAACAAGTTTATATCAGGATTCCCCCTTGGCAGTTTCAGATTTGTGTCACGGTGTGATTTTTCCCCCTTGAAAATTTTCCCCCCGGAAAAATTACACCGGTGTGGATTTTCCCCCCTGAAGAATTACACCGGTGTGAATTTTCCGGGGGGAAATTTTGCACCAATGCAAGAAATAATGCAGATTTCTGTTTATAAATTGAGTTTGGTTCAGAATCGAAGCTACTAATTATGCTTTAAAGATGGAATATGATTAGCGTAATCCGCCAAAATAATTATTCATTATAATAGTTCGACTGAGATAGCGATACAAAATTAAATCGAAATATTTAATAAATAAAATTTCTTGAAAAATCAAAAGATTTGTAGGATTGATTATAATCATTACTGTATTCAATTGCTTATTTTGCATATGATAAACCTTAATGAGGATGAAATACTTAAATAAATAATACTTCTAATCTTTCTTAGGTTTCTAATATTTTATGTTTTAATTTTCTAAGTAAAAATAAATAAATTGAAATATTGGAGATTTTATCTCCGAGCTCAAATCTGTATGTAGGGCAAAGGTAGAACAAGAATAATAATAATAATAATAATTAATTCAATTAAAATTTATTTTTTAGTTTATTTTAGAAAATTCATTGAATTAAGCTGAAATAAAAATTTTCAGCTTGCAGATTGAAATCTCAATTAATTGAAATTAATCTAAATTTTCCACGTTAACCTGAATTTTGTAAACTTTCCTTTCAAAATTTCCCTAAGGAAAGATTTCACCATTGAGCTGTGGTTGAAATCTGAGACTAAAACTTCCAAAATTTCAATTGTTTTTGTTTTACTAAGAAAGATACTTAATTAATAAGATTAGAAATTAGCAATGATTTAATTGAACTTTATTAGCTATTATTATTTAATTGAATGATTCTTTATTAGCTCTTGCATTGCATTGATTGCTGGATATAATTATATATCTATGAAATAAACAAAAATAAGTTTTAATTTGACCTTATACCTTTTCCTGCTTAACGGCTTGGGCTCGGACATAAAAGATTCCAAGCTTTAATTTATGCATATATTTTTACTCAGAAATAAAATCATAAAATATTAGTGCATAAGAAATATTAGGGTTGGCTTTTATCGTAAAATTTTTCTTTATTATATGGTTTATCAAATGCGAAATAAGCAGTATAATATAACAATAATTTTAATTATATAATCCTTCAAAATTTTTGGCTTATAAAGAATTTTTATTCATTATATACTTCAATGAAGTTGATTTTGTATATGAGTTATAATGAGTAATTATTTTGGCATTTCAGCGTTTCAGACTAATCATATTCCACCATCAACGCATAATTAGTTGCTATATTTATGAGCAAAACTTAATTCATAAACTGAAATCTGAATTATTTCTGGCTTTGGTGCAAGATTTCCCCCCGGAAATTTCACACCGGTGTAATTTTTCCGGGGGGAAAATCCACACCGGTGTAGTTTTTCCGGGGGGAAATTTTACACCGGGGGAAAAACTGCACCGTGACAATTTGTTCTAAATTTCAAGATCAATCTTGATTATGCAAATTAGATGAGTGCAGCAATAGTTTCACTTGTCATTTACCAACGTAAGAGCAATTAGCAGGTTTTTCACTATGTTCTTGTCTTCTACAACGGCTGAGCCAATGATACTGACCGACTTGAATTTGAAATGAAACTGTTTTAGAGATCCAATAGTAATGTTTGAGAAATTGTAGGTGCTTGTACAGTTTTATTTATGACATAATTTCACTGGAGTACTTAACTAAATTTCACTTGTAAAGTTAGAAACATTTGGTAAAATATCGCCTCTTGAACAATTTTCGGGTTGTCTCACAAAAAATGCACCACAGGAATCAGAAGTTGAATTTTGCAAAGACTGACAAGTTTTATATATTCTCTTTGACAGGAAATGATTAGCGGTTTTGGTCTGCATTATATAAAAGTGAAAAATTTGAAGTTCGGATTTCCGCATATTTACAACAGGTAGACAGGGTATAAAAATTTTATTTGTGGTCAAAATAATTTAAGATTCAAATAGATGTTTAAGTCCTAGTGTCTCAACTGGTACAAGTTCAGTGATACATATTTTGAGGGTCGAAGTTTTGACTCATATAGTTCCCCACAGTCAACAGGGAATAATTTTATTCTATTCATTATTCCACTTCTCTGTCGGAGGTGGAAAACTAATTTCGGTAATCGCGAAATATGGATTGTACTCAAAGGCTGCTTTCTCTTACAAACTTATATTTCGGAGTGGAAACGATACGCTCTGACCGTAACCTAGCACAGCTGTGGATTGCAGATAGTTAGGTCAAATGACACTGTCAAACTGCTTACCACATGTGATTTTTAATCGTTTTTAAATAGATAATCATAACCTCTTGTTTCGTTTTACACTCAACGGCGGAATCATTCCCCTTTTAGGGGATACTTGTTCTATTTTAGAATAGTTAGAACATAGAAAAAATCTTGTGAAAGAAAAATCCCGGACACAACACACAATCCCAAATTCATTAAGTTGTGTGAGAAAATTCTTAGTCTTAGTCAGCCCGAGTATGTTGACTTTACGATGTCACTCCCTCCCTCTGCGTTATTTAAACTTATCACTATGTCGTATAAATTCGAAAAACTAGCAGGAATTTAATGGTTAATCCTCCTCCAGAGTAGGATTAAATATTAACTACTTGATCACTTGATTAGCATGCAGTTGGTTAACTTAATTAGATTTGGTGCAAAGGAATTTGGGATTAAGCACTTGCTAAGTAGTTCCCCAGCAAGAAATTCGCTAATCGTTTGCTATCACATGTGGTGCAAACCTGTGTTAGTGTTAACTATACCGGTTTACCTACCACGACCGGAAAACTGCTGCAATATATTTTTAACTGAAGTAGGAATATATTTGCGCGAAATTGTTGAAATTCAATTAATAACAAACTATTTACTACTTATTACTGGAGAGGTTCTCAAAATATGCCCCTAATTACTGAAAAATCGCACTGATTGTGCAATAATCATGGTAAATGAGACTGATTAAATTTAAGCAAAAATAATCAGTAATCAGTAATCAGTAAAGAGTTTTGTGCAATAGGTTACTGATTATTCACTGATTGTTTACTGATTACTGATTCGTGATTGTATCAGCAAAGTTGGTGCAACAGATTTTATTGATTACTGATTACTGATTAATCAGTAATCAGTGGTTGGTGCAACAGGGCCATATCCCTTCTTATTACTTCGAGGAAGTTAACAAGTTTCAGCAAGACAAAAATTAGAAAAGGGGGCTTCTTTTTCAGCTCAGCTTCAGGGGGCCTCCCCCACCCCAAACCACCTTTGCTAACATACACTCGTTTTGAATTTCTACGTCCGAAATTAATCTTTGTGGCTACGACTCAAGCTATTTGTACCTAAACACTAAACAGGTATCACCACGACTTTACTGACACAAAGCAATACACATTACAAATAAAAGCCTTAATTACGCCAATAAGATAGATGCACAAGTCACTTCACTACATGCGCTGGAACTCAGAACCTCACTTTAAACCCCCTTCCCAACACACAAAGCAGCTTGCCTTCACATTTACCAGTTCTTTAGAGAAACTTAGGCAAAAACCAAACTCCAAAATTTTCTGTTCTCGACCATCTTTGTAATCACCCCTCACAAAATCAGTCTCCAGCACACGTCTGGACCTTTCACGTCACCTTGGTAGTCGTAAATTAGTAAGCACGCATTTCAAACAACTTCCGTACAAACAAGCTGCAAAAGTGACTGGTCGAGGAAAGGGTGTAAAACGTTATTTGGTTGATAAAAGAATGTTTCAATGTGGATTTTAGAACGCTGATTTTTATAACTGAACGTCATTGTAACCATAGGATAACGTGAGCGGGAATGGGAGGGCTGCAGACCTCCCCCAGAACGACAAAAAACAGGTAGACCCCTCCGCGCGAAAACAAAAAGGGTAGACCCTCTCGTCCGGAAGAGAAAAAAGGGAAGACCCCTCAGCGGTTTTACCAAAAAGTGCTCATATTCTAGCAACGTTTAGCGAGTTTCTTTAAAAAACACCTTAAAACTCTCTAAAATTCTTAATTTGTTACTAATTTTTGGACAAAAATGTTGAAAATTACCAATTTTTGCAAATTTTGGGGTAGACCACCTTACTATTTTGGAATTTTTCAGGGGTAGACCCTTCGCCAGAGTCGGGGTAGACGCCCCCAAAATTAGACCCCGTAACTAATGGCTATGTTACGTAACATATCTTGCACGCCTGAATTTCCTTCGGCTCAACGGTTGAAAATGAACAGTTTTTGGTTGTATTCTTTATTGAGAGCAACTTGCAAGAAGGGTCTGCCACCAATCGATAGAGCAACAATCTCTATACATTTCTAATTCCAGCATTGAAGAGTCCCAGATGCACCCAGCAAAAATTAAAAGCCGTCAAGATTCGGCCGAACTAGGAATTTTTGCTAAAGTTAAAATAGCCTAATTTATTTCTAGAAACGAAAACTGCTGGAACGACCAAGCCACCGAAGATTTATAGCGAAGCATGAAACTGTTTGAATGCTAATGCTAATGAAAGCTCTCTGGCTGGCATAAAATTTTCAGAATTTTTATTGTCCCTGGAAAGCTTCTAGATACTCAATATTGCGGGAGTAGAAATATTATATATTCAAAAATGGGGTCAAGATTTTGAAGAAAAAAGAAGCAACGCCAATCAGTACATAACTAGCCACCACCAGACATGTACAGGAGTGGAAATTCTGAGGGGGGGGGTGATCCGTTCGACCGCAACCGGATTTTCCCGTTTTTGCCCAAAAAACCGGAAAATCCTGATTCTGGGCGGGGTGAGGAACCCCTCTGGGGGCTGAACTACAGGTCTGGGGGGTTAAACCCCCCCAGTAGGCATGGGCAAGGGTAGTCGGGTACCCGGGTACCCGAAAATTTTCGGGTACCCGGGTCCTGCTTCGAGTACCCGATATCCAGTTAAAACCGGATAAAACTGGGACTTTCCAGTTTACCCCCCTCCCCCCCCCCACAACACTCAAAAATTTTAAAACTTGACGAATCGAGCTAAAATTTGGTAGGGGTATGTTTTCAACCATCCAGAGCTCAAATATTGCAAAGTTTTTCATTAACCGAAATTCTATATTTTTCCATTTTAAACGGAGTCTATGGGAACCGTGAAAGTTTTGACCCCCATTTTGCTGAACAGTTGCATATAGCAATTTTTGGGGGACCAGAACAATTATCTGAAATCAGTTTTTCGATTCGGTTTTCCGTTAACTCCGTATAAGTTCACTTTTGAAGCTTACAAGCTTAGCTCATACATATGCAGAACTAACAAAGCTCAGAATAAAAAAACTGATTTTAAATTTGTGTTATGTGTCCCCGATAACTCCGATAATTTTTACTGGTGGAGGAGTAAATCGTAAAGATCCATGGATTTTTGCAGAACAAGGTTAAGCTGAAGTTACTGTGACAATATTGAATATTGCTTGACAAATTTCCCACAGCAGATATCATGACTTCAGAACGTTCCCTAATTGTATTGAGTATAGAAACGGGTCTGAACTTTCATAAATCAGTCCAGTTCACTGAAAGTGATGATTTTAGCCAAATTTTTTGAGGAACCATAACCGATTGCAAGTCGGAACAACGGGTACTTGCTTGTTTCTTTGACATATTGGCTGCTTAAATAGTTTGGAAAGACAAAAACTATCGAGCACGAGCAAATAATGCATTCGACAAGTAATAAAAATGCTCCTCCGGAGCATGAAAAAGTAATATGGGTAGTGGTGAGGTTGTAAAATCAAGAGAGGACTAGTCTTAAAAATGCTTAATATGGGGCTAGGTTCAAAAAAAGAAGAGGACTAGGTTGTGGGCGAATTCATATGGGCACAGCTTCGCCGAGCAACCCATATTCGCGGACTGAAAAAGTTATATACATACGTATTACCAAGAGTTTATAATAGGAAGAGTAAGACACTCAGCTCTTCTTAATAGAATAAGCTTGCAAGATGCTCGAAACATTAAGGCCGAAATCTCGGGGGGGCTTGTCAGCGTGTAAACATAGCACGCTGACATTTTTCAAAAACGGGCGTTTTTCCCAAACTAAATACTATAACTTGAGCTAGGAAAATTGTACAGCGATAATGTTTATATCATTATGTTGCGTAGAACAAGATCTTTTTAACGATATAAAAATTACGTAGTTAGGTTCAGACAATCTCTTACAAAACTGGCAATAAAGCATCTTTTCCACGAGAATTCCAGGAATTTCATCTTTTCTTCAAAATACCTTACGTTGTTGCCGTATTTGTACGAGATTGTCGGATTTGAACTACATAATTTTTATATCGTTAAAAAGATCTTGTTCTACGCAACATAATGATATAAACATTATCGCTGTACGATTTTCCTAGCTCAAGTTATAGTATTTAGTTTGGGAAAAACGCCCGTTTTTGAAAAATGTCAGCGTGCTATGTTTACACGCTGAGAAGCCCCCCCGAGATTTCGGCCTTAATGTTTCGAGCATCTTGCAAGCTTATTCTATTAGGAAGAGCTGAGTGTCTTACTCTTCCTATTATAAACTCTTGGTATTACATATGTATATATATACCAGTGTTCAGTTTTAGTTACGGTGCGTAGTTTTAGTTACGGTGCGTAAATAATATACAACTATGATAAACGAGTTTTAGTGGAAGCAAACATTTCTTTCGGTAAACTCTTAATATTTATCTACTGAGCGTTTTAACCATTTATAAGAAAAGTATATATATATATTTCAACAATAACTTCAGGATTAGGACTCTCTCCGACGATCTTCTATTTCTATTCAACCGTTAGCGTTAGAATCATAGCCTTGGTTTTTTCCTCGTTGCTTGTCGTAGTCCAGCACAACCAAATTATATACTATATATAGTTTACGTATATATAACTGCTGGAATCTTAATTATTGACTGACATTAATTGCTTTGTATATGGCCATGGCGAAGCATGAAAGCCCGCGAATATGGGTTGCTCGGCGAAGCTGTGCCCATATGAATTCGCCCACAACCTAGTCCTCTTCTTTTTTTGAACCTAGCCCCATATTAAGCATTTTTAAGACTAGTCCTCTCTTGATTTTACAACCTCACCACTACCCATATTACTTTTTCATGCTCCGGAGGAGCATTTTATTACTTGTCCTTATGTCATTTTAAAGGTTCCCTTTCCAGAAGTGAGCTAACGCAGATAAGGAGCTTGAACAATGCAATAGGCAGGGCAAATGTGAGCAAATGGGCTTTCATTTGATACCAAACATGACCACTTTTGAACATTTTAATTTTTGACCCACAGGTCGGTGGAGCCACTTTTTGTGGGTGGTATAATGACAAAAGTTGATCGCCTCGCCAAGGGCTTTCATTTGATACCAAGCTTGACCACTTTTGAAGACTTTCATTTTTGACCCACACCGTACCCACAGTGGGTGGGGCACCCACCCACAGGTCGGTGGGACCACTTTTTGTGGGTGGCATGATGACAAAAGTTGATCGCCTCGCCAACAGCTTTCATTTGATACCAAACTTGACCACTTTTGAAGACTTTCATTTTTGACCCACACCGGACCCACAGTGGGTGGGGCACCCACCCACAGGTCGGTGGGACCACTTTTTGTGGGTGGCATAATGACAAAAGTTGATCGCCTCGCCAAGGGCTTTCATTTGATACCAAACTTGACCACTTTTGAAGACTTTCATTTTTGACCCACAGCGGATCCACAGTGGGTGGGGCACCAACCCACAGGTCGATGGGACCACATTTTGTGGGTGGCATAATGACAAAAGTTGATCGCCTCGCCAAGGGCTTTCATTTGATACCTAACTTGACCACTTTTGAAGACTTTCATTTTTGACCCACACCGGACCCACAGTGGGTGGGGCACCACCCACAGGTCGGTGGGACCACTTTTTGTGGGTGGCACAAGGACAAAAGTTGATCGCCTCGCCAAGGGCTTTCATTTGATACCAAACTTGACCACTTTTGAAGACTTTCATTTTTGACCCACACCGGACCCACTGTGGGTGGGCGCTGTGGGTCAGGGGTCATATCCACCGACCTCAGCAGTATGCTCATCGTTTTCAGCGACCCCGATTTACTATATATAGTTACCACCCCGAGGCCGAAAAACGCCATTTTTAGTGACTTTTAGGCCATTTCTAGAAAAAGTGGGACTTAGAAACTTTTCGCCAAAACAGGTGAAAAAATGCAAAGTTTGGGCCTATCTCCTGAAAGCTACAGAGCGAAATTAAAAAATCCCCCTTGTTACTTTGTGCGCATAGTCCGAAATATTCAAATAAAATAAACCAAACCGCAGCTGATATACAACTATGATAAACGAGTTTTAGTGGAAGCAAACATTTCTTTCGGTAAACTCTTAATATTTATTTACTGAGCGTTTTAACCATTTATAAGAAAAGTATATATATATATATATTTCAACAATAACTTCAGGATTAGGACTCTCTCCGACGATCTTCTATTTCTATTCAACCGTTAGCGTTAGAATCATAGCCTTGGTTTTTTCCTCGTTGCTTGTCGTAGTCCAGCACAACCAAATTATATACTATATATAGTTTACGTATATATAACTGCTGGAATCTTAATTATTGACTGACATTAATTGCTTTGTATATGGCCATGGCGAAGCATGAAAGCCCGCGAATATGGGTTGCTCGGCGAAGCTGTGCCCATATGAATTCGCCCACAACCTAGTCCTCTTCTTTTTTTGAACCTAGCCCCATATTAAGCATTTTTAAGACTAGTCCTCTCTTGATTTTACAACCTCACCACTACCCATATTACTTTTTCATGCTCCGGAGGAGCATTTTATTACTTGTCCTTATGTCATTTTAAAGGTTCCCTTTCCAGAAGTGAGCTAACGCAGATAAGGAGCTTGAACAATGCAATAGGCAGGGCAAATGTGAGCAAATGGGCTTTCATTTGATACCAAACATGACCACTTTTGAACATTTTAATTTTTGACCCACAGGTCGGTGGAGCCACTTTTTGTGGGTGGTATAATGACAAAAGTTGATCGCCTCGCCAAGGGCTTTCATTTGATACCAAGCTTGACCACTTTTGAAGACTTTCATTTTTGACCCACACCGTACCCACAGTGGGTGGGGCACCCACCCACAGGTCGGTGGGACCACTTTTTGTGGGTGGCATGATGACAAAAGTTGATCGCCTCGCCAACAGCTTTCATTTGATACCAAACTTGACCACTTTTGAAGACTTTCATTTTTGACCCACACCGGACCCACAGTGGGTGGGGCACCCACCCACAGGTCGGTGGGACCACTTTTTGTGGGTGGCATAATGACAAAAGTTGATCGCCTCGCCAAGGGCTTTCATTTGATACCAAACTTGACCACTTTTGAAGACTTTCATTTTTGACCCACAGCGGATCCACAGTGGGTGGGGCACCAACCCACAGGTCGGTGGGACCACATTTTGTGGGTGGCATAATGACAAAAGTTGATCGCCTCGCCAAGGGCTTTCATTTGATACCAAACTTGACCACTTTTGAAGACTTTCATTTTTGACCCACACCGGACCCACAGTGGGTGGGGCACCACCCACAGGTCGGTGGGACCACTTTTTGTGGGTGGCACAAGGACAAAAGTTGATCGCCTCGCCAAGGGCTTTCATTTGATACCAAACTTGACCACTTTTGAAGACTTTCATTTTTGACCCACACCGGACCCACAGTGGGTGGGGCACCCACCCACAGGTCGGTGGGACCACTTTTTGTGGGTGGCATAATGACAAAAGTTGATCGCCTCGCCAAGGGCTTTCATTTGATACCAAACTTGACCACTATTGAAGACTTTCATTTTTGACCCACACCGGAGCCACAGTGGGTGGGGCACCCACCCACAGGTCGGTGGGACCACTTTTTGTGGGTGGCATAATGACAAAAGTTGATCGCCTCGCCAAGGGCTTTCATTTGATACCAAACTTGACCACTTTTGAAGACTTTCATTTTTGACCCACACCGGACCCACAGTGGGTGGGGCACCCACCCACAGGTCGGTGGGACCACTTTTTGTGGGTGGCATAATGACAAAAGTTGATCGCCTCGCCAAGGGCTTTCATTTGATACCAAACTTGACCACTTTTGAAGACTTTCATTTTTGACCCACACCGGACCCACTGTGGGTGGGCGCTGTGGGTCAGGGGTCATATCCACCGACCTCAGCAGTATGCTCATCGTTTTCAGCGACCCCGATTTACTATATATAGTTACCACCCCGAGGCCGAAAACGCCATTTTTAGTGACTTTTAGGCCATTTCTAGAAAAAGTGGGACTTAGAAGCTTTTCGCCAAAACAGGTGAAAAAATGCAAAGTTTGGGCCTATCTCCTGAAAGCTACAGAGCGAAATTAAAAAATCCCCCTTGTTACTTTGTGCGCATAGTCCGAAATATTCAAATAAAATAAACCAAACCGCAGCTGATATACAACTATGATAAACGAGTTTTAGTGGAAGCAAACATTTCTTTCGGTAAACTCTTAATATTTATTTACTGAGCGTTTTAACCATTTATAAGAAAAGTATATATATATATATATTTCAACAATAACTTCAGGATTAGGACTCTCTCCGACGATCTTCTATTTCTATTCAACCGTTAGCGTTAGAATCATAGCCTTGGTTTTTTCCTCGTTGCTTGTCGTAGTCCAGCACAACCAAATTATATACTATATATAGTTTACGTATATATAACTGCTGGAATCTTAATTATTGACTGACATTAATTGCTTTGTATATGGCCATGGCGAAGCATGAAAGCCCGCGAATATGGGTTGCTCGGCGAAGCTGTGCCCATATGAATTCGCCCACAACCTAGTCCTCTTCTTTTTTTGAACCTAGCCCCATATTAAGCATTTTTAAGACTAGTCCTCTCTTGATTTTACAACCTCACCACTACCCATATTACTTTTTCATGCTCCGGAGGAGCATTTTTATTACTTGTCCTTATGTCATTTTAAAGGTTCCCTTTCCAGAAGTGAGCTAACGCAGATAAGGAGCTTGAACAATGCAATAGGCAGGGCAAATGTGAGCAAATGGGCTTTCATTTGATACCAAACATGACCACTTTTGAACATTTTAATTTTTGACCCACAGGTCGGTGGAGCCACTTTTTGTGGGTGGTATAATGACAAAAGTTGATCGCCTCGCCAAGGGCTTTCATTTGATACCAAGCTTGACCACTTTTGAAGACTTTCATTTTTGACCCACACCGTACCCACAGTGGGTGGGGCACCCACCCACAGGTCGGTGGGACCACTTTTTGTGGGTGGCATGATGACAAAAGTTGATCGCCTCGCCAACAGCTTTCATTTGATACCAAACTTGACCACTTTTGAAGACTTTCATTTTTGACCCACACCGGACCCACAGTGGGTGGGGCACCCACCCACAGGTCGGTGGGACCACTTTTTGTGGGTGGCATAATGACAAAAGTTGATCGCCTCGCCAAGGGCTTTCATTTGATACCAAACTTGACCACTTTTGAAGACTTTCATTTTTGACCCACAGCGGATCCACAGTGGGTGGGGCACCAACCCACAGGTCGGTGGGACCACATTTTGTGGGTGGCATAATGACAAAAGTTGATCGCCTCGCCAAGGGCTTTCATTTGATACCAAACTTGACCACTTTTGAAGACTTTCATTTTTGACCCACACCGGACCCACAGTGGGTGGGGCACCACCCACAGGTCGGTGGGACCACTTTTTGTGGGTGGCACAAGGACAAAAGTTGATCGCCTCGCCAAGGGCTTTCATTTGATACCAAACTTGACCACTTTTGAAGACTTTCATTTTTGACCCACACCGGACCCACAGTGGGTGGGGCACCCACCCACAGGTCGGTGGGACCACTTTTTGTGGGTGGCATAATGACAAAAGTTGATCGCCTCGCCAAGGGCTTTCATTTGATACCAAACTTGACCACTATTGAAGACTTTCATTTTTGACCCACACCGGACACACAGTGGGTGGGGCACCCACCCACAGGTCGGTGGGACCACTTTTTTGTGGGTGGCATAATGACAAAAGTTGATCGCCTCGCCAAGGGCTTTCATTTGATACCAAACTTGACCACTTTTGAAGACTTTCATTTTTGACCCACACCGGACCCACAGTGGGTGGGGCACCCACCCACAGGTCGGTGGGACCACTTTTTGTGGGTGGCATAATGACAAAAGTTGATCGCCTCGCCAAGGGCTTTCATTTGATACCAAACTTGACCACTTTTGAAGACTTTCATTTTTGACCCACACCGGACCCACTGTGGGTGGGCGCTGTGGGTCAGGGGTCATATCCACCGACCTCAGCAGTATGCTCATCGTTTTCAGCGACCCCGATTTACTATATATAGTTACCACCCCGAGGCCGAAAACGCCATTTTTAGTGACTTTTAGGCCATTTCTAGAAAAAGTGGGACTTAGAAGCTTTTCGCCAAAACAGGTGAAAAAATGCAAAGTTTGGGCCTATCTCCTGAAAGCTACAGAGCGAAATTAAAAAATCCCCCTTGTTACTTTGTGCGCATAGTCCGAAATATTCAAATAAAATAAACCAAACCGCAGCTGCTAGCCTGTGAAAAAAAGTTGATTTCAACCGAAGTGCCAAAATAGCGAAAGTCCGACTTTGAGGCCTTGGCACAGAGCCAAAGTTGGCCGAGTGCCAAAATGACCTTCGTTTGGTAGCATGGGGGGATACTGTCTACCAACATATCATAGTAGCACTGGACCAAAATGCCCACATCGTTCCAACACTTCGCTAGAAAATGCACTTCCAATAAGCGTTATTAACCGAGAAAAAAAAAACAACCGCACGGTAACTCTCGCCTAGTGCAAAATTTCGAAGTTCCGAATTTTAACCAAAAGTATGGTGGTACTTGTAGTACTACTCGAGTACTTTACGATGGTAACATTTTTATCCCTCCCGGACCTCTAATTAGCTGGCACCAGGCCAACACGGTCTCCAGAGGGCCGCGCAGACGCCTTTATACCCATATTATGTAGGGGCGCCCCTACATAATACATTGACTTGGTATGAGCACTTTTACGGGACCGAGAAAACTCGATATTTGAATCTCGCAGCTTTCCTTTCGTTACGGGTTTCCGCCAAAGTAAGCTGAACATAAAAAGTTAAATTGAACTCGGCCTTTAGATCTACTATACTCTTTTCTAGTCTAGACTAATGCACCTTCCAAACAGATTGTCCACTTTTATAAAATCTTAATGATACAATATTCCGCCAATTTTTTGATTAGTGGTTTTGTAACATAATTGCACTACGACTTTTGATAAATTTAACATTCTTGAAAACAGAAATGCTAAACATATTTTTTAAAATCGTGGTGAATACAGATTTCTTGATTCTAAGCCAGTTCGAGAATTGCTACCTCAAGGTAATTTGTTTATCTAAAGTTTATATTAAAATGCAACCCTATGCCAATGCCAATGCCAATTTTTGTAAATCAGTTGTAAGTCTTCATTCCAAATTCAGCTGACCTCTTTTCCACCAGAAAATATTTTATTACTATATATGAAACGGTAGCTAAAGCAAAAGCTAATTAAAGCGAAAACTGTACAGATTTTTACAATTCTATTGAATTGTGTAATAGTTTGAGTTCATTGTCACAGTGGGACTGCACAAATTTTTGTTATGGTACCAAATACTATTACGTTTTAGCATCAGTCACTAGAAGCCTTCAAGTTAAATTTATAAAAGAATTAAGCTGAAATATGCCGCAAAGTTGTTTTATTTTAATGGCAAACAAAATATAAGCATTAAAATTGCAATTTTGTTTCCGGGTACCCGACAACTGCTCGGGTACCCGGGTACCCGGGTACCCGAAGTCGGGTACCCGGGTAGCGTTGCAATTACCCGACATAGGGCTTCGGGTAGTGCCGGGTACCCGGGTCCAATTTTTTGGACCCGTGCCCATGTCTACCCCCCAGCACATGGCCACCACTCCGAACAAAAATGTCCAAAATCGCCACTTCAACCATACGACCCATCCGGCATTAAAGGGTTAATGTGAATCTACACAGAAATTTCAGAAAATGGACAAAATCATTACACATTGTCAATCATCACGATAATAATCACACCATACGTAACAACAAATCACAACAGGAATAACATTAGTTCTCACACAAAGTCTTGCTTCCATACAAATTCTTTCACATATCCTTTCTCAGAAAGTGAACAGCTAGCTTCACAGGTATAGCAAGCCACAGTGGCCCAGTCTATGCTCTGTCCCACATGATCCACATCAAGCAGAGACAGGAGATGCGGCATCAACTGGAATTCGAATGTCCGAGCACCGCAACAATTCTGGCAGGCTGGAATGTCAGAGGCTGTGTCAGCGCAGGCCTGACTGGAAGCCCAAAGCGGCTGCCCCGAACGCTGGTACCGCAGTATTTGCTCGGGATACTCCGACACTCGTCGACTGAACTCCTTGAATTGGCGATCTTGCTTCTGTGTGTAGGCTTCCAGATCTTCCAGGCTTTCTACGGGCAAACCGGCAGAGCGAGTTCCTTCGGCCACTTGCTTTCCCTGCTGACTCAAAAATTTACGATAGTCCGCCATCCGTTCAGCCTCTGGACGTTCCGCTTGATCCAGCTGAACACGTTCATCCTTCGCATCATCAGGCAGCACCTCGCTTTCTGTGATAATTTCAAATTCTGGGAATAAAATTTTCTTCTCTGTAGAGGAATGCTGGCTGCCGTTGTCCAATTGACCCTTGTTTTTCTTTTTTCGCTGTCTCTTTTTTGCCGACTTGGAAAGTTCTTTCGTAGCAGGACTGGAGTTATTTTCCGAAACAGTCCGATCACCATCCACGCAAACGTCAATACTCCCCAAATTTTCATTTTCGTTTCCTTCTGTGTTGGCAGCTTCCTTCTGCTCTTCACAGCTGGTTGGGCCCGTTTCTTCTGGTTCACCAGTTTCTGGCTTATCCGTGGCGGGTGCGGGACAGCTTGAAAGGTGAATGCCAGTCTTTCGATCATACTCCTAAAGCACCAAGAATATCACTAAAAACTTATAGCATTACTGAACTATAGTACAGGAACAAGTTCTGTACTGAACTTTGCCAAAGACGCTCATAAGTTGTAGGATAACCACCTGCTATAAGCCGCTTTTACCACTTCTTTCACGTGCTAATAAGAAACAATCAACAGAGCTGGCAGAAGTTTAACAGAAGACAATTACTCCGAGAGAACAGCAAAAGGCTAACTTTTAACTTGTGTTAACGTGTTTAAATGCATGAAAGCTGCTTGCACCACTCCACAAAACTGACTTTAATTTTTACTTCTTATGTCATTTTAAAGGTTCCCTTTCCAGAAGTGAGCTAACGCAGATAAGGAGCTTGAACAATGCAATAGGCAGGGCAAATGTGAGCAAATGGGCTTTCATTTGATACCAAACATGACCACTTTTGAACATTTTAATTTTTGACCCACAGGTCGGTGGAGCCACTTTTTGTGGGTGGTATAATGACAAAAGTTGATCGCCTCGCCAAGGGCTTTCATTTTGATACCAAGCTTGACCAGCACTTTTGAAGACTTTCATTTTTGACCCACACCGTACCCACAGTGGGTGGGGCACTTACCCACGGGACCACTTTTTGTGGGTGGCATGATGACAAAAGTTGATCGCCTCGCCAACAGCTTTCATTTGATGCAAACTTGACCACTTTTGAAGACTTTCATTTTGACCACACCGGACCCACAGTGGGTGGGGCACCCACCCACGAGGTCGGTGGGACCACTTTTTGTGGGTGGCATAATGACAAAAAGTTGATCGCCTCGCCAAAAAGGGCTTTCATTTGATACCAAACTTGACCACTTTTGAAGACTTTCATTTTTGACCCACAGCGGATCCACGGTGGGTGGGGCACTACCCACAGGTCGGTGGGACCACATTTTGTGGGTGG
>JASAND010006463.1:0-10232 GCA_030248195.1 Trissonchulus latispiculum
TTACCAGAAGTGTCAGGCAACCTCAAAAACAACGTATATAAGGGTTTTCAAGGTAGCTCAGCTCGATTTTGACGTTAGTTTTGCTCTAGCTGCTGTTCTGACTTCAGTAACGAAACATAAAAATGATTTTTTTATTTGTTAAAATTTTAACAAAAAATCACCCACCCAAGGACGGCTCAGAGGTACGACTGGGAACTTCTATATTCATATGTATCGATAGCCCATAGTCAGAACATGTCACATGCACAATATGGGTTGCCTAGGGTTTTCCCTTAGTAAATAGCAGCCGAAATTCGAACTTCGGTCATGAACGTTTTTGAGGTCACTTTTGGGTACCCTCACTTAAAGGTCTGCCCTGAATGCATAGAGAGAGCCTAGGGGCTCAAACTCGCAGGCTGTAATGTCGAGATGTGTGGCTATCACCATGCAAAAATTTGGGTCTCTGCGACTTTTCTGTGAGTCAGGGTGGGGTGATTTTTTTTGTTAAAATTTCGGGTGATTTTTTTGTTAAGCTTGCTATATTAAAAGAGGCACTTTTGGGGGGGAAGGGTGTAATGGGAGGCTCCCACTAGAACATGCCCTGATTATTGCAAACCAACACACCTATTTTGCTGGGCTGGCTCCGTCGGTGCAATTTTTTCTTGTAAACTACGTATTTATTTTTCAAAAAATTTAAGTTTATGGTTTAAATTTATTTACTTCAATTCTACTTAAAGTCTTGCCGCCCCGAGTTTCAAAGTCAAACTTGGGGAAAGAGCCCGCGATACCAGCACAACCCTAAAAACATATATAGCATCAAACATCTTTGCATTTTCAGTCGGAATACTCTTATTAAGCTTTTTTCTCGCGAAGCATTTTTCCTACTTGCATATTATGCACATACAAATAACAAATACGCAGCGACGATACGTATATATATATACATGTTAATGAGTAGTCACATATATACGCATACATGTCGGTATATAAACGATACTTTTATTGCTTTGGCTTTTGACAACAGTGATTGTGTCCTGTTTTCGTGCACAAATTTCATTGTTGACATCAATTTGTTTTCTAAATTTCATGCGCATATAACACTCATAAATATATACTTACGTATGTACATGCACATTTGTTTCCAACTGTGCAATTGTTATATAGTTTTTTCTCCACTATCGTTTCTTTGTAGCGACTGTAGCTTCCTGGCTTTTGCCTTTCGGGAGTGGGGGTGGTTTCGGCCCTCCATGAAATGGCTTTGTCTGATTAGAGCTTTCCGGAGAAATTTCCGGAGGGGAAAGATTTTTTGGTAAAAATGAGCCAAAAGTTGCTATTTTTTGGCGTATTTTGCACGTAGAAGCGCAAAAAGTTCTCAAAAATGCCAGGATTTAAGCCAAAAATAGCTATTTTTAGGTATAAATCTCCGGCGAAGCCGGAAAATTTTTGAAAATTTGACCATTTTTAGAAAAAAAGGTAGACCTCATTAAGGGGGAAGACCAAAATCCCGGGGGGGAAGGTCAATTTCGGGCCCCCCCCCTGTAAAAAATACCCTGATTAATAACAGTAATTATAATAATATTTTATTGGTAAAATCCCTATTTTGCCCTATTTTTAAATTTTCCACGGGTTGGGGCACTTTCGTACTGTCTCTTCTTGGTGGAGGCGGGGAATGAAAAAGGGGATGTTATATATATATATATAGTCGGTTCCCAAAACCCACGCAAAACCCCCCGGGCTTGCGTTGCTTGGGGGAAAACTTTATTAATTTTGGGTTTATTTTGAGGGCCCCCCCCGATTGTGGTGGTGGTTACCGGACGGGGGGCCGTGGGGGGGGGGGGGGGCGTTCTCTTGGCGGGCGGTTGTTGGGACGATTCCCAAAAAACCCGTGCGCGGTACGCGTTTTTTGCTATGATGTTTGTATAACCCTTTACTTATTATTTTGTGGTGATGCCGGCTCACGCTGATCGCGTGGGGGGTTGGCTAAACTATTAACTCACTTCTTATGTATTTTTGTATACGTAAGGGCCGGGGGGGTGGAGTTGCGGGTGGCCTAATTTAGTTAAGGATAAAGGGGGTTATTAAAGGTCCCGGGGTGTCGGGTGCCGGTCGGGGTTGGGTTGTTATTGTTTCCTTTGGGTGGTGGTGGTGGCTTGGGTTGTCCCCCAAAATTGCGGGGGCGGGGGGGGGCATGGGGTGGCCTATGGCCTGGGGGCCTAAAGGTTAGAAAAAACTGTCCGTTTTGGGTGGGACTATTTTTTTTTTCTGTTTGGAAGCTTTTTCTTTAGTTGCGGGAGTTGGTTTCGGTTGCGTCCTGTCCTTTTCTGCTATTGGGCTATTTTGAGTTGCTTTGTTTTTGTTTGTGTGTAGGTTGGTTGTTGCGCCCGTGTGAGTAATTTGTGTTTTTTAGGTGTTTTGGGGGCGCCCCCCCCGGGGGGCAAGGGGGGGCTTTGTAAAATTGGCAAATTACGTTTTTGTGTGAAAAATGACAAAATCGCTAAGAAATGACTAATTTTAGGTGTTTTTACGCTAAAATAGCGAAAATTTCGTTAAAATTCCGGCGAAGCCGGAAAAATTTTTGAAAATTTAGGGTAAAAACGGTGAAATCTGGCAATTTTTTGGGTTATGGGGGAAGGTCAAAATTTATGGGGGGAACCTCGAATGGGGGGGAGGTTGCCGAGTGGGGGGTCCCCACCCCCCCCCCGTAAAAATAAGCCTGACAATAAGCATGAAACAAATAAGCAAGATAACGGATGCACCAGTTTCTTCCTCGGTCGGCTCGTGATCAGGCTTTGGTCCGGGCCGGAGCGGAATTTTTTTACAATTTTTGATCAAAAGTTTGTAATTTTTGTAGACAGGAGTAATTATATATATACGTAATTAATGTAAATCTAATTTTCTGGCTAGAGGTTCTATCTCACCATGTAAAATATGAAAGAGAGGATGTAAAATCTGCCGAAACCAAATACCGCTAAGATATACGTATATGGCTAATTTTAAGCGTTTTTACTTAATTTCGTTTAAGCCTAAGCTTAAGCCCGAAAATTTTAAAAACATTTAGACTTAGACTTAATTGGTATATAAAATGTGGCAATTCTTGGGTTGTGGAGGGAAGTCGGCGTTTACAGGGAAGCTTTTTATGAGGCGAACTGAGGGGGGCTCCTCCAATTAAAGTCCACACCCCTCTATCCCCAGTAAAAAGCCAGCCAAGACTGAGTGAAGGAAGGATGATTAACATTAGTATAAACTAGTTATGCACATGTTTACGGAGAGGCTGTGCCGCTGTTTTTAGCAGTTGTCCTTGTGGTGCGGTACGCAGACTGTCTTGTATATATACTTCATATTATTTTTGTGACCATCCTATTATAAAAAGTTCACTGATGTTTGGAAAAGAGGACACGTGTACCAAGCATTTGCCGTTGGTTTGCTGTTTTTGCTTCGCATACAATAAAATAATTCCTTTTTTTTTTTTTATTTACCGTTTTAACAATCCAATATTAATTCTATATTTTATCATTTTGGAACCTCCGAAAATTTTACATGACTCGTCGCATGTATTGTATATATAGACGTCGGGGAACAAAAACCAACCACCAAAAGAAGGGAAGAAACCAGCCCCGCCAAAACCCAAGTTTGAGTAATAGGGAAGAGCTAGAGGCCTGAAATTTTTGCAAGTTGACACGACCCATCCAAACTAACATACCAAATTTGAGCTAAATCAAACCATTTTTAGCATTTCTGACATTTTGAAATTTTTGCATTTTCGACACCCCAAAATTCAAAATTATATACCTATTTTTTGAAGTCTTGTGGAAAAATTTCCATGTTGTTGACAATCTTTGATAGTTTCTATGAGAGTAATGTCTGCTTGTTCCAATTCTTGGCAAGCTGTCAATAGAATTTAAAAAATGGAAAAATAAAACCAAGGGGTGCGGAAAAACCGATTTTTGTTTTTGTCGCTGAACTCCCAAAATGGTTCTGAATTGCTGAAAAGACGTCCATATAGCAAGCTTAAAACGCTCTTTCACGTGAACAGCTCAAAATTGCGTCTTCGACACGACAGTTTTTTGTTAGGTCGCCAAACCTCATTTTAGCTGATTGGCTGTTTATTGACCTAACCTGACCAAAGACCACTTTGGGACAAACAAACCCGCGAAAGAGAACAAAAACAATATTTACTTTATTTCATCAAATTTCGAAAGATTTAGAACTTTTTGAATTTTACCATTGAACCTAGCGAACTTGATCAAACCTATCCGGGTTGATGCTGCAAATTTTGATACGGAATATATTCCACCTATTATACGGAACATCGAGAAAATGAAGATGTGAACTCAGCGAGGCCGAAATTATATATACTTATTACATGCATAAAATCGCTATTACGATTCTCTATACTCCGTCTGATACCTTGGGGTTGGTTTTTCCCATCGGTTGGTTTCCCCCGATATTGCTTTTTACCCCGTGTAGCAAAACATGCTTATTTACGCTAACTCGATGCTTTAATGCCATATCAACAACGAATAACTACGTAAAATAGGAATTAAATGTCCGAGTAAAGTACATATACATAAAACGGGGGTCTGGCGGCGGCAGCCCCAGCAAAAAATAGAAAATTTTTAAAGATTTTGGTTCCAAACCTGATTTTTCCAAGCACATTTTTTCAAAAATTTTTGCGCACTGTGGCGCAACGGCCCAAAAATTTTTGCGTATTTCAGAAAAAAATTGCGTAATTTCGCAGTTTGTGGCGCAAATAAAAAACCCAGCTTGGCTGCGTTCATCTGTTGTAACAAAACTATATATAATCGCTGTTAACCATAAAGTTCAGTTATCACTAGGTAACATTTAGACATGCTGTTGCAAATTTATAAACAAGCTAGTTATTATTAATATATACTTGCGTAGTTGTTGTGTTTGCATTGCATATTGATGATGTTTGTAGTAAACAGCATGTATATACGTATGTATATACGTAATTTATATACTATACGTTGTATATAATATTTATAATTATTATATGCATATTCAAGTATATATTATACGTATATATATATATATATATATATTTAAAGCGTAACTACGTATATATATATGTAGCTAGCTCAAACATAAGTACAGAAGTTTTTATTTGGAACTCTTTCAAACGAAATGGTTCTACATATAACTTTCGGGATATCTGTATAGCCATGACCTAAAATTTAAACCACTTCAATTTCGCTGCCCTAGGCCCTGACAGTGAGCATGCTGATGATGTTTATATAGGCGAATGCTAACTTTTTACTTATATGAATGTTTGACTCTTTTCGTCGTTTATCTTTCGTGCCTGTTACCATACCCTTTGCCGTTGTTATGTACTACTTATTTGCTCTGGTCGTAGATAGACGTCTAACACAATCACAAACTTAACATACGTACGCATATATATTAGTTATTACGTATATACATACGTATAAACTGAGTCTGCAACGGGAGGAAAACGTTTTTTGCAAGCATCGAGAAATATAGCCTGTTGGGTAAGCATCATAATTATAGATTTTATCTGCTTTCAACACGACAATCTTTTTGTTATATTATGCTTATGTTTTATCAGTTTCAAGGTTTATTCGGGTTTTTATTCATATATATTACACATACGTAATATACATACGTAATATATATACTATATATACATATAGTTGTTGCATCAAGTTTTCATACTTCGTTCGTAAGTCCGTGTTTACAAATTATTAATTAATATAATAAATTAATATAAAATAATATATATATAGCAAGGTTCACAAAAAAAATCACCCCGAAAATTCACAAAAAAAAATCACCCACCTAGACGGCTAACAACAAGCCGCAGCCGGAAAATTTGCAGGAAAGCCACAAGTCCCAACCCCAACATATGTAAGTTTGGCTGCCGAGGCTCAACTCCTCCGACTAGGGTGCCCAAAATAGTCGACCCACCCAAAATCGGACCCTCGGACAACTCCGGACCAAAATTGAAATTTTTGCTGGTACTCACTATGGACTTTGCGCAGGTACCCCATACTATGCATGTGACATGTCCTAACTCTAAGCTATCCAACCATATATTGGATTCCCGCCAGTACCTGGGTTCGCACCGGTGGGGTTTTTTTTGTGAACAAGTTCACAAAAGAAAAATCACTATCAACTTTTTATAAAGCCTCTGGGGCAACCACTAGGGTAAAACTAATGCCAAATTCGAGCTCAGCCACCCGGAAATATATATATATATATATATATATCCCTTTGGGGGGGGGGGGGATGGAAGGGGGTGGGGATACCTATTGGGAAAGACCTAAACTATGCCAATTGTAGCGAAACCTAGGGAGTTTTTAGTTGGGTTGAAATAAAATTTGGAGAGTGACCCGACCAGGTAGTGACCTAGCCAAGTAGTGCTCCAGAAGATACTCCGCCAATTGTTTGTTCTGTGTATAGGCATAGACACAAATAAGTGGTTCCTATTCCTGGAATAATAGGTGACTTGGGGGAATTGGAAGGGGGGACCATTGAAGTAGCTGTGAAAAACTTGGGGAAATTTTTTACATAATAAACTATGGAGTATTAGGGAATCTAAATGGGGGTGGTGTTTTGGAAGGTGTTTTTTGTGATGTAACAAATTTAATAGAGGGGACGGGAATTGACATATGTAGAGGGGGACACCGTTCCATAGACCAAAAGTTTTCGAGGATTCATTGGAAATTGCCGCAAAATTCGATTTTTGATTTTTTTTTGTGATATATATGTGTGTGTGTAATTTAGTTATTTACTGCCCTCGTGGTCTAGTCTTACGGTTCTTTGTAGGACTATTCAAGAGATGAATTTTGCCGTATTCCAGCAATTTCGGGTTTTCACCCTGTGATGATCTTTTGTCTAGTTTCATCACCGCATGAAATTAATTTTCTGACAAATGAGGAGGAACAAGACAATGACGACTGTTCATCTTGGTCAGTTTCTGAGGTTTCTAGCTCTGCCGCCGCTATGAATTCCTCGTATCATTCTTCCTTTAAAACTGCATCAGCCATGAAGGATCCGTCGCTGAAAGGTTCCGCAGCTTCGTCGAATGGTTGGTTGCTTAATGATTAATTAGTTTCATTTAGAATAGTGGGGGAGGTAGTCCAGTACCATATATGTAAACTGCATTATATATATGTATAAATAACGTGTATACACAATCGGAAACAAGAGGAGGGACTGTGTCACCCTTAACTAACACAGTGGCGCTACAGTATATATATACGTACTGACACAGACAGAAACCTATTTTTGAAAAATCTTGTTTTTGTAGGTATATATATATTGGCTTACATAATAACAACAAGGATAATATGTTATTATATAGATAAACTTTTTTGGTATTATGACGAGATCCCCAACTTCTGAAATAGTTTATATAAATTTGTGTTTGCTGCATTTTATTGCCACAATTTATTGAGATAAGCAATGAATTGGTCTTACAATTGTGTCTGTGTAAAAGATTCCCAGATAATTTAAATGATGAAGTGTAGTCCGGGCTGGTCACTGCTTATTTCTGTCTTGTCCAGTGTACACTTTCCACTGGGCTAGAAAGGAATTATTTATTTTCTTAGTTCTCAGTCTTAATGACCTTCCTAATGTAGACATAAAGTATATATAGATATTTGTGACGTGTGTGTATCATGTAAGCTTAGCTTGGTCAGTGGGATACACCAGTCTTGTGGGCATGGGCGGTTCACTTCCTAATTTATTTCTTATTCTTATATATATATAGGTTATTCTTCTTATTTGTATATATTGGTAATCCAATAGTGACTGGTGGGTAACGTTCCTGCTCAAAAATTAACCAGTTTTTATTCATTATCTACCCTGTGGGTTTGTTCTATAGAGACTGAATGAATCAGAATGAGATCAGTAACTCATTGTTTTGAGTTTTCGAATTCCTAAATTCAGAATTATTGACTCTCCTGTTTCGCACTAAGGCTTTTGCCTTAGTATCTGCAGGGCAGGCGTTTTTCATTATATGTATAGCTTTCTATGATCTCTACTGTACTTAACACTAGCTCTCTTTCTCATGTATATATAAGATTTTTCCGTGCCTTGCCTAAGGAAAGCTACCTCGTCATGGTGTCCGTCGAAGGCGTCGTCAGGTCTGGTTCCATGAGCCTGAAGTTAGCATGGAATATACTTTGGACGATTCTTCGGATCGATATGCTCAAACTGATCAAGACGTTGAATCTGATCTGGAGTTTGGTATGATGTGGCATATATATAAACTATTAAATGCATGTCGACGGCATAATACCACTACGTAACGCTTCATGTACGTATATATATGACGTATACGTCATGACTTCACTTGACTTCAGAGATGCTCCAGCCAGACACAAAATGGATTTGCTTGTTTCATAGGCTAATTCATGCTTTTATTTGAGTGACTCATTTGGAGTTTTTAACATGAATGTTGATACTAATAAACTTGAATAATTTGTTGACTGAATAAATTTGTATAGTGCTTTGCTTAACTCATTAACACTGCCCACCAACCTACCTGCGTATACGGACTTGAAGCAGCAACCGTGAACTACGTATATACGTACGTACTGTTTTGTAATTTTACTGCCATTCACATTTATTTTGCAGTCGAGTTTATTTTGCTAGACTTATTTTAGCGGTATGCTAAGCGTTGCCAGTTTCTAAAGTTTGTACGTGCGTACGTGTTTGAAGTACAAATTTTTCAAACAGCTTATTGTGTATTGAATACGTATATATCTGAATAGAACGAACTATATATATACAGTCGTTTACCTACGTTGAACACTGAAGTACACAATATATATACATTATATATATATATATATATATATATATATATATACACTTTTATGTGAATTCATATACCTACGAGTATGTGTATATATATATATATATATATATATGTACTGTTTGCTTTCATGTTTTATATGTGATTGATAGCATGCAAGTGTAGTGGAGAATTCCAAGCATTCGTAGACTAACATTAGTGGAATAATTTGTCGGATTTACTTAACGTGTGACAGTTTAAACTTTTGTACAACTTTATAAACAGAAGCTACGTATACTTACTTACATACTTTGTATGGGCTGTGTATAATTTTTCTTGTTATCCATATGCGTACTACCTTTTTGAAGATTTTGAACACTCTTACTGCAAGAATGTCTTTGAAGAAAGAGGGAAATATGTGTGACTTTAACAAAGAACGAATGTTATGTGGATTTAAGTTTCTTTTTTGAGTCGCCCTTTTTTATCAAAAAACTCTTCGAGTACTAAGACTCCGGAAGAAAGGAGTGGCAGGAAAGTACGTATACGTATATATAGATCATATGTATTGGAGATTTCTTTTTTTTAAGTTATCTTTTAAAATTTAGGCGTACAAGACATATATATATATATATATATATATATATATATATATATATATATATATATATATGCGTATATATATATATGCGTATATATATATTTTAGGGTTTTGAGAAGGGCTTCGCCCACCCCCTAGGGAGGGGGGAAGTGGGGGGGAGGGCTTCGGGAAAAGTGGGTGGGGGGGGCGAGCCCAAGGTATAAATATACCTTAAATTTTTACCGAAAAGTTAGCATTATTAAGGGTAAAACGCAAAAAAAATCGCTGTTTTTAAGCTTAAAATGAACTTTGTAAGTCCAAAAATAAGCTAGAATTTGGAGAAAATTTTTGAAAATTTGACCTCAAAACTTAATTTTTTGACACTTTTGGGCCACCCCCAAAAAAGTGGGTGGGGGCTTGCCGCGAAAGGTGGGGGAGGGCGAGAAAGTGAGAGTGGAGGGGAGGCTCCGAAGAGTGGGGGGGCCCACCCCCCCTCCCCACTAAAAATGCCGAAAGCTCTCGTAATATATATGTAGCTTTATCCTACATATATATATATATATATATATATATATATATATATATATATATATATATATGTAGCATGACTTGTAGTATGTTAACGTGTGCGATTAACTTTTGGTTTGCTGTGAGTCCTTTATAAGTGTGTTGTAGCAGTCTGGGTTTATCTTTAGCGGAGGAGGCGCTCCCGTCATCCTTTTTTCGGGCTCCCACTATATCCCTTCCCTTCCACGCGTCCCCTTCCCCACTTTTTTCGGCTAAAAGTAAACCCTCTTAGGCTACTGGAGGTAGCGTTGTTTATGTGATATGATCTACCGGTTGAGAGAGAGAGCTTCGATTTAGTAAGCTTCGGGTATGGATATGTTTATTGCG
>JASAND010006464.1:0-11829 GCA_030248195.1 Trissonchulus latispiculum
ATATATATGTATTTCCAACGTTTTCTCCAGATTTTCGGATAGAAAAAGTCTAAAATGTCGTTCGATTTTGAGCAAAAATTTCTGCAGCTGCTCCCTTAAAAGTGTTAATTTTTTAAAAATTTTTCTTGTTTCTGCAAAAATGAAAGAAATTAAAGATTTGAAGAACGATTTTATCTAGGGGGGAAAAGACTTCCTTCAACTTCTTTGGGGAGACCCCCCAATGGTATTCTGTTAATTTGATAATTGTTAATACTGAGTAATGTTGGCGACACATAATAGACACTCATATTTATAAGTGCGTATTTCACGAGAGTTAGAATATATATACTTGCTGGATGGGCGTGTGATTTACGGGATGCAACGACACAGGATGGTGGAGGTACGTGCCTTCTGGCTTGGTGGCAGTATATTGTTGAACTGAACTGGATAGAAACTGAGTTCAGTAAGGTGGTCCTGGGGAGGATGAAAATTTCTAAGACCCACCCTTCAAAATCCTGGATTACTGCCGATAACTTTTTCTCAGGTTTTTTTTGTCCGCGAATATGGGCTGCTCGGCGAAGGTTCAATATTAATCTCGCCCAAAACCTAGTCCTCTTCTTTTGAACTCAAGCCTCCCATATTAAGCATTTTAAAGACTAGTCCTCCTCCTTGATCTTACAACCCCACCACCACCCATATTATTTTTTTCATGCTCCGAGGAGCATTTTTATTACTTGCGGTAACGAGCAGATTTTATAAACAGTTCCTTCCTATCATGAAGTAGTTTCGAGAGCACCCCATAATATGTGAGCTGAAAACGGTCAAATTTGCAGTTTTTGAAAACCGTTAATTAAGCAAAACTAATTTTAACGGTAAGGAAAGTTGAGAGCTTAAAATTGTCACTCTTGAAATCTCCAGACCAAGAGCTTTCGAATAGATACCAACCCTTGCCCGGAAAAATGAACTGGAAAATCGACTTTTCTGACCACTTTGTATGTGTTGGTTTTTTTCTTCTGTTGTTGCCCGTTCTCTTTACGCTTTTGTACAATTTTTGTGTCCAACGGATTTTTCACATGGCTTATGGTGGTAACCTTTACCTATTATTATCTTGTTAGCATAACCATGAACCTGTTCACTACTGATTATTTTTGCCCCGATTTTTGCCCTAGATGATTTTTTACTAGACTGTCAAACATGGGGTTGTAAAGAGTTCCGACCTAGAAATTTTTCGAGGCCCCAACATGGAAAATTGTCAAAAAGTCGTCTGGGCAACAGCGTTTTCATGCCATTTGCAGTGCGCATATATAGTAAATCGGTTTTTGGGCTGAAAACCCGGATGAGCATATCGTCGAAACCGACGGATAACTCGCCGGGCATGGCGCCCGTGGTTCCCTCGCCCAGGGTCAAAGTTGGGAAAGTCGCTAAAAACGGCTATTTTTGGCCTTTGTGAAGCCATATGGGTAGTGAATTACCGCTGAACACGATAGGTATGTTTTTTGTTTCCGTGTGCGCCGCTTACGCTGCACGCGATGCGGCAGCCGCAGCGATGCCAGAGGTGGAGCATCGTGCAGCACGCCCTGTAATCGAATGGACAAGCTGAACTGCCCGAAAGCTGCGCGCCCCATATATAAATCGGGGTCGCTGAACACGATGAGCAACTTGTCACTGCGATGCTGCGTCGCGCGCGCTGGCATGCAGCCGCGCTGCACCGTGCAGCACGCCCTGTAACTGCGAACAGACAGGTTCTAACTGTCTGGTTTCTGCCCTTATATAGTAAATCAACGTTGAACACTGACAGAGCATCCCGGTCGCCAGCAGGCTAGGCTGCGGCGCTGCAGCGCCGCAGCACCGTGCAGCACGCCCTGTAACTTGAAATAGATGGCTGAAACCGCCTGAAGCCGGTTCTATATAGTAAATCGTATCGCTGAACACGATGAGAGTATCCTCGTCGTTGCGGTGTTGCAAGCGAGCAGGCGCTGCAGCCGCAGCACCGTGCAGCACCGCCCTGTAACCTTGTAATAGACAAGTTCAATCACTGTCGGCCCGAGAGGCACCGGGGTCGCTGAACAATATGAGAAAACTCCTGTCGTTGCAGCAGCAGGCGGCTGCAGCCGGCACCAGGTACATGCCCCGTAACTTGAAATAGATAAGTTGAAACTGCCTGAAAGCTTGCCCCATATAGTAAATCGTGGTCGCTGAACACACGAGAGTATCCAATGCTGTGCGGTGCTGCGCTGCGTATAGCTGCAGCCGCAGCACCGTGCAGCACGCCCTGTAACTTGTAATAGACAAGTTCAACTGCCTGAAAGCTTGCCCTTATATAACCGGGTCGCTGAACACTATGAGAGTATCCTCGTCGCTGTACGGCTGCCGCGGCGCTGCTCGCAGCACCGTGCAGCACGCCGTAAAATCCTGTACAGACAGCGTTCAAAATACCGGAAAAGCTTATATCCTTTATATAAAAATCAACGCTGAAATCGATGAGCATATCGCTGAAACCGACTTTGATAGAACTTGGCCGTACGGCGCCCTGTGGTTCCTCGCCCAGGGAATGTACAGAAAGTCCCAAACAGCCATTCTCGGCCATTGGTGGTGTCCATATAGGAAATCGGGGTCGCTGAAAACGATGAGCATACTGCCGATGTCGTCCAGTGACCATTGGTCGTGGTCATTCCCGTGGTTCCTCGCCCGGGGTCACAAAAACTCGCATATAAAACAGCGGCTTTGGCGTTTGCCAAAAAGGCGGCAAAATCGAGGTCGCCGTTTCACGGGCATATTTGAAACCGATGGAGTGACCAGCGGTCACTACGGTCTTTTGGGGCTCATTGACCACTGGTCAAATGGCGTAAACAGCGTTTTTCGGTGTTTTGGTCGGGGCATATAGTAAATCGAGTACGCTCGTTTCAATGTAAGATATTGCCGAATCGATGGAAGTGACCACTGGTCACTATAACTTCGGGGTCAGAGCCGACTCGCTGGTCAAATGGTCAAAACAGCGTTTTTCGGCGTTTTGGTCGGGGGCATATATAGTATACTCACTACGCTTGTTTCACGGGTGAAGATGCTGTTTGAAACCGATGAGAAGTGACCAGTGGTCACTACGGCCCATGGGGACCCTATTGACCACGTTGAAAGCGGCCTTAAAATAGCGTTTTTCGGCATTTTTGTCGGGGGCATATATAGTAAATCGACTACCGCTCGATTTCAATGGGCCTGTTGCCGACCTCGATTGGAAGTCACCAGTGGTATTACGTAGCCAGGGGACCCCATTGATTTTCCACTGGTCAAACGGTCTAAGACAGCAGTATTTCGAGTTTTTGTCGAGGGGCATATATAGTAAATCGACTACGCTCAATTAAATGGGCGCTTATTGCCGAAAGCCCGACGGATGTGACCCTCGGGCTGCATGGCCCTGTGGTTAATCAACCGGATCACGTTGGAAAAAAGTCCTTAAAACTAGCGGTGCGTTGCGGTCCTGTGTGGAGTCTCAAGTGAGATCGAATGATCATGCCACTATGTACTTTACAACAATAAAAATGAAAGAAGATTAAAGTAGAAAAATGCTCCTTGCAGTCGCATGTAAAACTGCAATATGAGCTGGGGTACAGCCTTAAATACGTAAAAGACAAGAGTTAAAATACCTAATATGAGCCAGCATCTGAATAGGTGAAGACATGATCCAAAATGCTTAATATAGAGCCAGTGATTAACATCTCTAAAAGACAAGATTTAAATGCTTAATATGAGTAGCTCGCTTCTCAGGGCTCATAATGACGAACATTATACCAGCCACTCAAATGACTCCTTCAATGCCTGTTATTTTTCTCAAATGTGCATGCGTCAAATTCATATTTATTTGTCAAGTTATCTAACCATTGATAACTGCTCGATGATTTAATTAAAACAAACGCTTTTATTTCGAAAACGTATTACTTGTCAGCTTCTTTCTGTTTTGCAAAGTCAAAGCCTGACTCTTTTCAGAAGTAAGTGATAGCAAGCTGCCACTGAAATCGCACTAGTATGTAAATAAACTAAACTATATATATATATATAACGTAATAACTAGAGCTATAATATGCGGGGCTAGCGCTATAACGTTATTACGATTACGTGCTGAATAAGGATCTGACAGTTCCTGCAGTTGTCTTTATAGCGTTTAGGTCAGGAGATGTGTATATACATTTTAGTCGACATTTCTTGACCCTCACTGAGTACCTTGAGGTTTACTTACAAGCTTGAAGGCGTCAATATGAGCCCGAGAAAGCGAGCTGCTCATATTAAGCATTTAAATCTTGTCTTTTAGACATTTAAATGCTGGCTCATATTAAGCATTTTGAATCTTGTCTTCTACCCATTTAGATGCTGGCTCATATTAAGTATTTTAACTCTTGTCTTTTACGTATTTAAATGCTGCCCTTAGCTCATATTGCATTTTACATGCGACTGCAAGGAGCATTTTTCCTACTTGTACGTATATACTTTTAAAACTATAAAAAATGCCAAGTAGTCATACCTGGGTCTCTGTTGGCATTTCTGTTGGGCCTGGGCGGGCCTCTGAGGGCAAAGGCATTTTGGAGAATTGGGAACGAAAATTGTAAGAAAACTAACAGAAATTTGTTTTTATCATCAGCATTAAATCCTCATATATCCATTAAATTGTGCTGGTTTGATTTTCTATTCCCTTTTCGTTTCGGTTCCATTTTTACGGAGAAATATTTGGAACCGGCATCGGACCCGATAGATAGACACTTTACAGTTAGTTACATTTTTTTGGGAGTACCGCATTGTCAAACAGTTGCCACCCAATAAAACGCCCATGGACGTTTTTGGGGGGGGTGGTGGGGGCGCTTTTTTGGATTTCTCAATGCTCACTTGCATGCCGTGGAAACCTAAAAGTTCGTGAATGAAGTTGTGGCTGATTAAGCTATTTCAAGGCTTAGAATCAATCGTATGTTCTTTGTATAGACATGTAAGCAACTGGTACTTCCCGTGCACTCGGATGTCCGCAAAAATTTATCGAATTTATGTAAAATTGGCTAAGCAGTAATTATAAGACTGTTTCCAAAACTGTGTTTTTTTTTTGCGAAAAAAACTGCGAAATTCCGCACTTTTTTTGAAAATTCCGCAACTTTTTTCGGAGCTCTGCGTAAAGTTCCGCAAAAATTTCTGGCCTCGAATAGAAATTTTCAGCTATTTCTGATAACAAATCCACGTGTTTCCGGTACTTTTTGCAGAAAATTTCAAAAAATTTTCGCGCCTTCGGCGTGTATTTCTGTATTGTAGACACCTTTCAGTCTTATGATAAGACTCTTGTCCGAGATATGTAGAATACTTTGTAGTGAAAGCTTATCCAATAAAATTGTTTTCGCATGTATATATAAACTAATTTCCTAAACGTAGTAACCACTCTAAAAGATGATAACCTCCTCTGAAGTATGCATTTGTTGAACAAAGTCGTGGATATACGTACTTACATATATACATACGTACATAAGCTGTTTGGACACCAAAGTTCACAAGAATAACCCAAAATCTTTGCTAAATCGCTCGAAAAAAATTTCAAGCTTGAATTTTCCGGAAAACATCTAGCTTTTGCTGGAGGCTGTCACCCCCAGGCCCCCATTTTTAAATTCGAGTTTTTTATCTTGGTGTTGTGCTTCATTATGATTGCTCTGTTCTTTCTATTTTTACTATTTTTCCGAAATCTTTCTATCTGCTTTTAATTTTAAAATGTATATATATATAAATGTTCCCATACCAAATTTTATACTAATTTTTCCCTGTGGCAGCTTTGGTTTTTCTGGCTGCCGAAATCAAAATTTTGAGTGTTTCTATTAAGGGCTTTTTACAGTTTTACAAAATTTTCTCAGCTTCTGGGGGGCTCAGCCCCCCAGCCCCCCCCCCGCGTTTTCACCTGTAACTTTATATTCTTGTCAAAAACACACGTATATACATACACATGCTTCGACTTTGGAAAAATAGTTGTATATAGCTTGGTTATACTATTCGTTATATAAATGTTAAAAATGCGTTCAAATACAACATAATCAATAAAATTCATTAGCTATCATTGCAAAACTAAAAATATGAATTTCGCAATTTTTTGCGAAGTTCCGCAAAAAATTTTGGAGGACTGCGTAAAAGTTCGCAAAAAGTTTCGACGAAAAAAAAAACACAGTTCCAAAAAAAGCCCATGAGCGTTTTTCGGGAGGTGGGCGCGTTTTTGGATTACAAAAATCAAATCCGAAATTTCCGATTCCGAAACAACGCCCATGCGCCACTGTTTGGCATAATACAGCAGTTACGCGTTCTTTGGGGTGTAATTGTGTTTTAAACCTCCTTCGTCAGAGCAGAGTAGAAGAGTGTTCCCAGTGTATACGTGTACAGTATCATAGGGGTCGCGGTAGCGACCCCTATATATAATATGAGTGAAAATGGTCGAATGACCGTGTAAAACAAGGCTGCGCAGATTCCTGCGCAGATCCTGCGCAGATTATGTGCGCAAAAGATTGTACGTGTCGAGTTTGGTATGTTCCTGAAGTTTCATCCCCGTACCACTTTCCGTTAAAAAGTTATGCCAAAAATCGCTTACGAGAGTGATGTTTTTTTCCGGTTTCTCGCTTTTGATGTCTCATAAGGGGGTTTTGTAGCTTGAATAACTACAGATAGAAAAATTTTTGCCTATGAAACCCATATATATTCTTGTAGTACAAATCAAAAATAAGAAAATAAGCTAGTATTTATGCCTCCCAGGGCCGGAAAAAAATTTTGGCTGGGGGCCAAAGTCGGCCAAAACGCTAAAATGACCAAAAAGTATGCTTCAATGTCACCTTAATAAGTCAGACTGTGCTATATATGGGGCAATACTGCCTATATGGCTGAATAGGACACATATCAGGGTCGTTCAATTGCTATATGATTTTCCGGCCCTGAGCGTAATTTTTGGGTACTGGCCTGCCAAAGTTGGTGAATTTTGGGTCCAACTTTGAACTTGGTTTTTCGCTTATTTTGCGACCTGGAAGGCTCAAATCTTGCATACAAAGGTTTTTGCGGTCGGAGAATCGATTCCCGCTATTAATTTTGCTGCCCGACTGACCCATGTTGCTGGGCTGGTTCCACTTTGCCGTCTGGAGGGTCATGTCGGCAACCGCTACCTGGAGGCCCATACTAGGCTCTACTTGGCCTCTCAAAACTTTCTGTATAGGGGTTTTCTGGTGCGCCCAGCTTATTTTCGGTGTCCGTTTTGCCGTCCGACTCATCCATCTTGCTGGGCTTGTTCCACTTGGCCGTCTGAGGGGTCAGGTCGGTAAGGGGTCAGGTGGTACAAAATAAAATTTTTCAAAAGTGGTCAAATTTGGTACCAAATGAAAGCCCTAAGTGAGCTGAGCAACTTTTGTCATAGAACTGCATGCTCAAAGTGGCTGTAGAGTGCTGTGGTGGGGTGGGGTGGGGACTTAGGCGATTTTCGGTCAAAAATGAAATTTTTCAAAAGTGGTAAAATTTGGTACCACATGAAAGCCCTAAGTGAGCTGAGCAACTTTTGTCATAGAATTGCATGCTCTAAGTGGCTGTAGAGTGCTGTGGTGGGGTGGGGTGGGGGTAGGCGATTTTCGGTCAAAAATGAAATTTTACAAAAGTGGTAGAATTTGGTACCAAATGAAAGCCCTAAGCGAGCAGAGCAACTTTTGTCATAGAATTGCATGCTCAAAGTGGCTGTAGAATGCTGTGGTGGGGTGGGGTGTGGGGACAAGCGATTTAGAGTCAAATATGAAATTTTCCAAAAGTGTCAAAATAGTATCTGCTTGCGCGTGGTGTTCGGAAATATATTATGTTGGTTCTTTTTTGCGCATACATATGTAAAAGAATGGAAAACAAGAACCAAAAATGCTCCTTCGTCGCATGTAAAATACATATGAGTACTCTCAGGCAGGTTGTACAAACACGGAAACTAGCCTGTAAAATGCATATGAGTGGCGTTGAGGTTGTAAATTAAGGAAAACAAGTTGCAACGGCTTAACATATGAGCCTGTCCTACAACGAGGCTCATATTGGCGTCACAGTGCAGTCTTCTTAAAGATCATCAGGCCATCATATTAAAGAAAAAACGAATGAATAGAAATAATATGTTAACATTGTGGCCTGAAAGAAATGGACTGAACGAAGTGAACTGCGACACCTCAAATTGAACTGTACATGCAAGCTGATGTTTCCCGAAACACCATGGCACCTACTATTTCCGGAAGCACTATAGTACACCTACTGTATTCTCGGAACACTATGACACACTACTCTCACATACGTAATGCTTTCCCCACTTGGCTTTGAGTCAGAGCGCAGAGTGGCATGCCGTATATATAATGCGTATGCACAGTATAATATCTTAGCGACAAGATGTGTAAAGGACAATTTTGTAATGAAAAGCATTACGTGCTAATCATGAAGGTCAAATATCGACAAATTATATTATGAGTTATGACATACGCCAATATGAGCCTCGTTGTAGGACTAGGACAGGCTCATATGTTAAGCCGTTGCAACTTGTTTTCCTTAATTTACAACCTCAACGCCACTCATATGCATTTTACAGGCTAGTTTCCGTGTTTGTACAACCTGCCTGAGAGTACTCATATGTATTTTACATGCGACGAAGGAGCATTTTTGGTTCTTGTACAGGTATATAACTGTTGATGATCTTACATTTTTGTTGGCTAGTATCCCTTGCTGTTTTTTGAACATTTATTTACGTAAATAACGTATGTGTTAATTATTTTTTCCGTCTTTTTTAGGTGAGAAAGGTATGGGAAAGTCCGGGAAGCCTCTGCACTTCAAGGGATCCGCCTTTCATCGTATCATCCCTGGCTTCATGTGCCAGGGTGGTGATTTCACGCGCGGAAATGGTATGTTGCATTGAATGTGTACAATCATTGAATGTATACATTCAATGGCCATATCATTGAATGTATACATTCAATGGCCAAATCATTGAATGTGTACATTCAATGGCCAAATCATTGAATGTGTACATTCAATGATTATTGTCATTGAATGTATACATTCAATGATAAACTTATTGAATGTACACATTCAATGACCTGAATCATTGAAAGTGAAACTTGACACATTATTTCGCTCCTAATTTAAAGTTCAAAGCAACTTAAATATCTATAACGAACCAAAAAATTTTTTGTCTTCGATTTTGCTGAAAAGTTGCATACATAGACTTACATTTCTTATCTAATCAGTAATCAGTAAATGTGTATGAAGACGTGTATTTCTCACGTAATCAGTAATCAGTAGTCTTGTGCAACGGAAACTAACTTACTGATTACTGATTTTTTCCCTTAGTGCCACACCCTAGTTGCTTTCGCGATGAGGGGTAGTGCCATACCAAATTTTGTACTGGGTCCACGGTATGGCGCTGAATAATTGCATATAGCAATTACCCGAGGCATAGGCAAGGCTACTGCCGGGGCAGAAGTGGCCACGCTGCTTCCACCGCATCGTGGTCACCCGTTAGCTCCATCCAAAGGGGTTTCCCCCCCATGACTGGCCAACTCCTTGAAGATCTCGGATAAGTACAGAATTTGTACTACAAATACAATTTGGGGGGATGTTTTGGCACCGAGGTACCATACCTATAATAATCAATTCCCTGTTGTCAGCCGACAACAGAGCACTTTGAGTTGCAAGATTTATGCTTGAAAATCGCAAATGGTAAAAGTTCGCAAACGGATCCAGGATCCAAAATTTCATGTTTGCGGCAGATTGATGCAGATGGTACCATCTCCCAATCTGATCAGCCTAATATGTTGCGTAAAATTGTCAAGGATAAGTTTCGAATCCCCGCTGTCACACAGCTTTTACAAATACCCAAAGGCTCACTGTGGGCTCTAGCCAACCCAATTATTTATCTAGCCAAGTTATTATGTAGGGGCGCGATAGCGCCCCTACATAATATGGGTATAAAGGCGTCTGCGCGGCACCCTGGAGACCGTGTTGGCCTGGTGCCAGCTAATTAGAGGTCCGGGAGTGGTAAAAAGGTTACCATCGTAAACAACTCGAGTAGTACTACAAGTACCACCATACTTTTGGTTCGAATTCGAAACTTCGAATTTTTGCACTAGGCGATAGTTACCGTGCGTTTGTTTTTTTTCTCGGTGAATAACGCTTATTGGAAATGCATTTTACGGCTAAGTGTTGGAACGATGTGGGCATTTTGGCACCATACTACTATTATATGTTGGTAGACAGGTCCCCCCATGCTACCTTTTTTTGGTCATTTTGGCACCTGGCCAATTTTGGCTCTGTGCCAAGGTCCCAAAGTCGGACTTTCGCTATTTTTCGCAAATTTTGGTCACACTTTTCTAGAACTGGGTAGAAGCTGGAGAGGTCTAGTATCTTTTGTTGAAAATTACCAGTAGGGGTGCATAAAGTAACGAGGGGGATTTTTTAATTTTGCTCCCTAGCTTTCAGGAGATGGGCCCAAACTTTGCATTTTTTCACCTGTTTTCACGAAAAGTTTCTAAGTCCCACTTTTACTAGAAATGGCCTAAAAGTCACTAAAAATGGCGTTTTTCGGTCTTGGGGTGGTGCCCATATATAGTAAATCGGGGTCGCTGAAAACGATGAGCATACTGCCGATACCGCCCGAAGTGACCACTGGTCAGCATGGCTCCTGTGGTTCCTCGCCCAGGGTCAAAGTTGGGAAAATTCACTCTAAACAGTGTTTTTCGGCGTTTTGGTCGTGGGCATATATAGTAAATCGACTACGCTCGTTTCAATGGGAATATCGCCGAAACCGACGGAAGTGACCACTGGTCACTACAGCCTATGGTGCCTATTGACCACTGGTCAAACGGCCTAAATCTGCGTTTTTCGGCGTTTTGGTTGGGGGCATTTATAGTAAATCGACTACGCTCGTTTCAATGGGCATATCACCGAAACCGACTGAAGTGACCACTGGCCACTACAGCCTGTGGGGTCTATTGACCACTGGTCAAACGGCCTAAAACTAAGTTTTTCGGCATTTTGGTCGGTGGCATATATAGTAAATCGACTACGCTCGTTTCAATGGGCATATCGCCGAAACCGACGGAAGTGACCACTGGTCACTACAGCCTGTGGGGTCTATTGACCACTGGTCAAACGGCCTAAAACTAAGTTTTTCGGCATTTTGGTCGGTGGCATATATAGTAAATCGACTACGCTCGTTTCAATGGGCATATCGCCGAAACCGACGGAAGTGACCACTGGTCACTACAGCCTATGGTGCCTATTGACCATTGGTCAAACGGCCTAAAGCTGCGTTTTTCGGCGTTTTGGTTGGGGGCATTTATAGTAAATCGACTACGCTCGTTTCAATGGGCATATCGCCGAAACCGACACGGAAGTGACCACTGGTCACTACAGCCTGTGGGGTCTATTGACCACTGGTCAAACGGCCTAAAACTGCGTTTTTCGGCGTTTTGGTAGAGGGCACATATAGTAAATCGACTACGCTCGTTTCAATGGGCATATCTCCGAAACCGAGGGAAGTGACCACTGGTAACTTCAGCCTATGGGGATGGGGTCTATTGACCACTGGTCAAACGGCTTAAAACTAAGTTTTTCGGCATTTTGGTCGGTGGCATATATAGTAAATCGACTACGCTCGTTTCAATGGGCATATCGCCGAAACCGACGGAAGTGACCACTGGTCTGGCTTATCCCTAGTGGGGGGTGGGGGGTGCAGCCGCCCCCCATTCGGCGTCCTCCCCACCCCATTCGAGGAGCCCCCCCCCCCCCCATGAAAAGCACCCCCCATAAATCCCGACCTCCCCCATAAACCCAAAAATTGCCGAATTTTACCAT
>JASAND010006468.1:0-22407 GCA_030248195.1 Trissonchulus latispiculum
GGACCCCCAAACTGTACCCAAGTTTTTTTAGCTAAAAATGCTCCTTTTTTCGATGTACAGTACATTAAACATACTCAAAGCTTCTGTCAATAGTTTTCGTATGCGAAAATAGGGCTTGAAAATTGACAAATTTGCACTAAAATATGCCTAAATTAGCCCAGATTGTGGTTTATAATTGCACATATTATGTTGTAATTGCTATAAATAACTACCTTTAGCTGTTTATAGGTGATTTATAGCCTATTTTTCAAACTTTTTTCAAAAATTTTCAGAAGTTGCAAAAAAAATTTCAAAAATTTTGCATTTTTTACTTGGTTTGGACCCAATTTTAGGGGGGAGGGGGGTTTGAGCTCGGCTTGGGGGGGGGAGTAGTTGAGGTTGGGGAGGGGGGTCTGGCCTCTCCGTGGGGGGTCTCAGGGGCAAACTGTAGCCTGGTACACAGCTTTGGGTGGGATAGGGATGGGGACCGAATCGAATTTGGGGGAGGGGGTAAATTTTTCTTCAAAGTTTTTAAAAAAAATTGCGATTTTGCTAAATTGACGCTATTTACAACTAATAATTAGCGATATTAGAATTAATTTGATCAGTTTTCGAAAAAATGGATTTTCTGCTAAAAATTTAGATTTTTTCGTAATTTTTGGCCAAAATGTCGAAAATTTTGAGAGCGGGGTGTGGCAAATTTGGGTGGGTGGGGTGTGGGATTTGGCCATTTGGGGGAGGGGTCTGCCTCCGATCCGAAATTTCGAGGGTGGGGTCGGGACTTTTCCATTTGGGGGGTTTGGCTCCCCATCGTTTCACCAGGGGGGGGGGGGGTCGGTGGGGGTAGTTCTCCAAAATTTTCGACCAACTTCCCCCCCCCAGATTTTTTGACTATCCCTCCCCCCACTTCGGTTGCCCCCCCGAACCTTCCCGGCAATTCTTAGGGCCAAAAAGGCCTTTTTTTTGAAAATTTCGAAGTTTGGCATAAAATTGGTTTGAAACGGTGTAAAAACGCCTAAAACGATAAAAACAAGCCTTGTTTTGTCAAAAAAACGTTAAAATAGAGAAAAGTTTGCGTTTTAGGCCATTTTTTGAATTTTCTGAGGTCCGAATTTTGGGGGTGTTCGGGTACTCTACATCACATTTCGGGGGTCGACCACCAAATTTCCGTAGTTTGCCCCCTCAACCAAAATTTCCGGTGAAACTATGGCCCCCCCCAGGTACACTATGTCAATTTCCATAGCCGACAGCCGGAGCCGTGTAGTGGGGGGAAGGCCCCTGCCATTTCTTCAGCACCCGCATACATAAGTCTAAGGAGGGGGTAGCCCTCAGGCATAGGTGTGTTGGGGAGAACGCTCTCCCCAAATGGACATGTCCCGAGTCCCGACCCCCCCCTAAAACTGTTGGGTACGCCGGGTAGGGTCTGCGAAGCGAATTGGCCATTTGCGGGTGTGGTCTGCCTCTGAAATTTTGAGGGTGGGGACCGGACTTCTCCTGCTTGGGGGGGAGGGGCTCCCCCCAGGTCCATACACCATGGGTGTACCACCTGTTTGGTTGGGTTGGTTTGGTTTGGATGGGTTGGGGGGAGTAGGAGGTCCAAATTTGGCTCGGGGGAGTAGGAGGTCCAAATTGGGCTCGGGGGGGGGGACACCAACCTGGCATTTTTACATATGGGTTTGAAAGGGGGGCTTTCGCCCCCCCTCCCCTAGGGAGGGGGGAAGGGGGGGGGGTCTTCCGAAAAGTGGGGGGGGGGGGGCGAGCCCAAGGTACAAATATACCTAAATTTTTAGCGAAAGATTAGCATTTTTAAGGTACAATCCCGTCCCCAGTAGAATAAGTCCAGGATTTTTGGCATAGAAATAGAAAAGTTTTGGGGGGGAGAAGGTTAGGAGGTCTCCATACTGCTGCCGCCGCCACCCCCCAAATGTCCTAGAAGACTAGACTAATATTTCGAATATCATGTTTACCCCTTCCCCCGAATTTGGAAAGGGCTCGGCTCACAACTAAGAATGGCGTCATTATGCTTTCACTGACCTATATTTTTGCATATGCAGTATATGTGAAAATTTTTCTAAAAGTAGTGCATTTTGCTAGCATCAGCATGCATCAGCACATATATACGTACGTATAATACGTATATAGATATAAAATTGTGGCCCGGCATGACACAGAATCGGAGGAGTTTTAGGAGGCCACCCTTGTCTACTAGATTTTTCCTAGGCAAAAATTTCTGGGGGGGAGGAAGTCTGGGGGAGGAGGTCCCCCCCAGGTCTGAGAGGGCTTGGATTTCCGGGGGGGAATTTTTACTTAAATTTAAGCTTAAAATATATAGCTCAAATGCTTAAAAATGGGTAAAAATCCGGCGAAGCGAAGCCGGAAAATTTTTCAAAATTTACCCTCAAAACCCTATTTTTCCGGGCACTTTAGAGTTCTGTGGGGAAGGCCCGAAACGTGGGGGGGCGATTCTGGGGGGGGGGACGAATTTCTGGGGGGCCTCCACACCCCCCCCCCCCCCGTAAGAAAAAGCCAGGTCTAAAATCTACGAGGAACGTCGCATACATGTTTATAACAACAGCAATTGATTTACTGTCATATTGTTGTTTTATTTTTATATTGTTTTTTATTTTTTATTTTTATTTTTTTTTAGAGGTCTTTCAATTTCAATTTTCAGTAGCCATGAAGATAACGTTAACATCCATGACGGGGGACACGAACACAGTGGACGTCCCGCCGGACATGAGCGTTGGAGATCTGTTGGCCCTGGCGAAGGCGGAGCTTAATGATGCTGGTTCCGGAAGTAATCTTCTGATGGACGGCAAATTGCTGACTGATACGACTGTTACCATCAAGGATGCTGGAATTTCAGACGGCGGCCTGGTTACACTTTTTAAAGGTATATAGTACAATATATTAAGGTTGGCTGAAGTATGCGCATGTATCGTTGTCAGCTTTCAATTCAATTCAATTTAATTAAACAAACAGTTAACAAACGTTGGAATCACGCCGTATTAAAGCTGACCTCTGTCAATGCTATCGTTTAGTGAATGGACTTGATAAAGTTGACCTTACGGATTATGTTATGTTTATGGGTGACTTGGGTTTACGGGGCTCAAAATCTTATGTTGCAGGCAGCTCCATGTCGTAGAAACGAGAAAAGCATTTTTTCGGTAACAGGGTTGTTAATGTCTGGAATTCTCTCCCTAGAGAAACCGTAAATGCTCCTAGTTTGCAATCCTTTATAAACAAAAATTGAAAGATACAGATATATCGGTGTTTTGTAAGGTTTTTAAGGCTGACTGACTGAGTTTTATTGTGTTTTATGCAGTTTTGTTAACATTATGCACGTATATATGTTTTCTCAATTACGTTCACGTTTTATATTGAGGCGCACGTAAGTAATTGTCTGCACAATTCTGTGTTGACCTATTCAGTAAACGTTTTTATGATTGTACATAATTTTTTGTGACTTACTGAATAAACTGTTTGTTTGTTTGTTTGTAAACTTTACAAACAATGTTCAAACAAACAAACAAACATTTCAGATATGTATTAAGTATACGTATATACGGCCAAAGTCTATATTTTTGGGGATGTGGAGTTTCCCGTTCTCTTCCAATGCTTTGGTGGGAGAGGTTCGGTGAGAAAATTAAAAGTTTCAGCGTACGTTAGTTTGTGGCAAGGCGAGCGAATAAGGTTTCGATTTAATCAGAAGAACTGACATATGCAACTTCTCAAAGGTAAAACCTATGTAGTTTTGAATCAGCCCTTGCAAAGCTGGACGGTTTTAAACTACGTACTGGGCAGTTTGCATTCGATTTGCAAATCGGCGTAGACGGTGATTCTGCGGCGTATATAATTTCCTACTGATGAGGGCATTAGCGAACCTGTAAAACTGTTTCTAAGACCCTCTGAACTGGGGACACGCGAAAGCCCAACGTCTGGCGATCAGGGAGAATATTTATATATTAGATAGATTCAGGGTTTTTTTTCAAATTCGGACCCGTGCTTTTCAGTGTGTTTTTCTAAGAAAAAGTGTGTTTTTCTAAGAAAATGTGTGTTTTTTCTAAAAATTGATTTTTCGCGTTTTAAATGCGTTTACGACTAGTTTTACTACATATAGCCTATTCCTAGTTGGTTTTTGTCGTTCTAGCGATAAAAGTCAATAGATACTGACGTGTATGGTCGATTTGGACGAAAGAAAGGAAAGGAAGAAAAGCGTATGTGCAACGGGGGGTCTGAAAATTTTTTAAAAATCGGTAAAAAATCACAATGGAAACAGTTGAACCTTTTGATTTTGTAAACCATATTTTCTTTTGAAACGGTGCTAGAGATTTAATGCAGCTTAAAGTAAATAATGTGGTAAACTAATATAATAATAAGTATGTACGTATATATATACTTAAACATATACTAGAGGATTACAAAAGAAAAAGGACACAAGGACAGAGGTAGGACGCCAAAGCTTTGAAAAAATGAATGAAAAGACAAGCGCGCCGCAGGCGCAAAATTTTTTCAGGAAACGGTCTTCTGTAGTTCAAAACTTTTAAAGAAATTAGTAAAATTTTGCTTCTGAATCTCAAAATTTCGGTGTGTTTTTAAGTGTGTTTTTCTAAGAAAAAGTGTGCGAAAACACAGTAAAAACACAAAAAAACCATGGATAGATTATAGATATGAAGATATACATACTACCTAACGTAAGACATCAAAATGCTGGAGTCTCCGACGATCTTTTAAATGCTGTAGTCGCCGACGATCTTACGTGCATTTGCTTCCGATGATTGATTGAACCTATAGTCTTATCTCATTGCTTGCGTTGTTCAGCACAACCAAATTATGATAATTTACGTTCTAGCCAGGTGGTGCCGCGATGGCCGAGTGGTAAGGTGTTCGACTAAAGATCTTACGGTCCTAGGTTCGAACCCCCGCTGCCACAAGGCTTTCGCAAATCCCCTTGAGCAAGGGATTAAGCACATATCGGTTCGCCGTAGGTTCCACCAACCCAGCTGTCTATCCTTAACTGGTCGGTAAATGGGTACCACTGCGGTGGGAAGGTAACAGGAGTCTGTGTTCTGGCGTAATGCCTGATGAAGGGCTGGCCCCCCTTCCACAGATGTAGTCAACATTAGAGTTATCGCTCCTGGCTTCGGGCTGTGAATCCAGAGATAAGCACCGGCACCCTATAACCTGCTGTAGGTTGGAGTTCTCTCCAGGGGTCACTTTACCTTACTTTACCTTTACCTAGCCAGCTGGATTTTCTCTAGAGAAAAAGTCTTGGGGGAAGGGGGAGGGAACCCTCCTCTCCCACAACAGAAAACCCAGGCTAGTTCAACTTTCTATATATACTAAGCGCCTCTACGTATATAATCAACTCCACATGACCTATACTTACGTATATACGTACGTATATATATGTATATATAAATGTCTTGTTTTGTCATCGTTTCATTCCACTCCCCTCCTATTGTAGGAATCGACTTTGGTTCCATATCCTTCAATTCTACCTCTTCTGCTCAGTCCAGTCAGGCATCCGGTGCGGGTCCGGGCCGGGCTCGTGGCGGGCCACCCCGCAGCATGGCCGATCTGGAACCGTCTGAGGTCCGGGATATGCTCCTGTCCGACCCTCATGCCCTCTCCCTGGTCCGGGAACGAAATCCAGATCTGGCTGAGGCTGTTACCAGCGGGGACACGGGTAATTTTGCGTTCTGCAGATGCATATATATATATATATATATATATATATATATATATATATATCGTAATCTTAGTGTTGTACTGAACTATTTCGGAAGGGTGTAGGCGTCAATTGTTGTTTATAATTTTTTTAATTTTTTTGCTGTGTATAAAATGTTTATATAAAGTAAAATACAATAATTTCCTACCATTGAAATATCACAATTCTAGTCATTCGTCTAAATTTATTCCCTGTTTAAGGTGCTGGTATCGCTTTGTGTAAATTTGACCCTTTAGGCTTTAATTCTTTATGAAAGTGGATGAAACTTTCCAAATATGCTATTTCGGTGCTCTTTAACATTCTGGGACCAGTCCCGCATTTTTGGGTGCAAAGATAAGAAATTTTGGTTTTTGCCATTATTCTCTCAGCACATAGTCGAGACACCAGATTGGTTGGTATGGCTGGAAAGAGGGCACAAAAATGAACATTTTTGCTTTTACAACTTTTGAGCTATCTCTAGTGGTTAAGTCAGTATAAGCAAAAAATGATTTTTTGGGTCCAAAAATGGCCGTTTTCGAGATAATCAGTTTTTTCAAAATTACTGCCAAATCGTACGGACAATTTTGGTTTATTTATACTCAATCGATACACAGTCTCATTGCACATTTTATCAATGCCTATTAGCCGGAGTTTGTTGCTCTAAGCTAGAGATTTGGCCGAAAAACCATTTTGGCAAAACGGCGATTATTTTGTTTTGAACATCCATTTCTCAAAAACTACCCAATGGATTCGCGTGATTTTTGGCAGAATGAGAATTCGCACTATTGCGGATGGACATTTTTCTTGGTTTGAGCTAAAACATCTCCAGTTGCGAGAAAACTCAATGCAAAGTTGCGAAATTTCGTGTCACCGCACATTTAATGGATTTTCTTGACCGTTAGGACCTGCTGAGCCAAATCCAAAAAATGTCCCTCGGCCCACGTGTCCTTTATAGGACAGCACATGAAAAAATTTTGGCCGATTCCACAGTTTTGAGAAATCGATGTTCAAAAATTTTTGGTCCTTATTCCTGTCAGATGTCAGTATGTCAGAAAATTTTAGCTATTTTTTGCGAATTTTTACTAGTTTCGTATAGTCATGAGAATCTGCAGATTATTAAAATTATGTATAAAGCTCTTTCCAACTCACAAAATTGCGAAAGTTATGGCGTTTCAAAAAATACGCACAAAAGCACTGCACAAAACGATACCAGCACCTTAAGGTGGTGATTCGTCTTGGGCACATATTCTTGGTTGTCGGCTCAAACCAGGATGAAATTTGATGAAACTTTCCAAAATAAGTTCATTTGATATTCTAACACCCTCCGCGCAATCCCGCTTCAAATTTTTGAAATTTCTGTTTAGGACGGTTTTCGCCAATTTCTGACAGTTGACCAGCACCTATATAGTTTATGACTATACTCATTTGAAAGATCTCGTTGAGCTCTACATTTTTGTTTTTGGAAGCAACATTCTACCTCTTCTCTAGTGTGAGATATAGCCGATTTTCTTATTTTGGCGTTGAAAACTTGCGATTTTTGCAGAATTCAGGTAATCCACGATTTCTTGAGCTACGCAAGCCGTAAAATTAAACTAAGGGTGTTGATTTGAAGGTCTCGTCGAGACCGATAATCCGAGGCATGATAATCTTCCATGACAGCATGACAATAACAGCAATCCCGTGAGCTGCTATCATAAAAAATGTAGTTATTGCAAAAACGTGACCAAATTTTTTCCCAGCGATCGTGGAGCATTTACTATGCAAGATGGAGGGTTCCCACTTACTAGACGTGTTTTACACAAAAATACCCACGGACTCTTTTTTAGTTGCCCCGATTGCTGCTTTCTAGCTAAAGTGGCCGCTTGCTTAAGGGGGGGGGGGTCGCTTTGGGTCAAAATCGATAGTCACGGATTTCGCTCATTTTCACACACAATATAGGTACATATGTTCTCAAAAATAAGACAAAACATTAGAGTTCGAAATCAAACGGTGGCAGAGATATTCAGCTATAAAGTTGGAAAACTTGAAAATCACTGTGATTTGCCCTCCAAGGTCATGCTGAGACAGAACAGCAGCGAAATTTGGATCAACATATATGGCAAAGTAATTCTGTGGGTTGGCTAATATTTTAATACTAAAACGACTCCGGGATATCCAGCCAGTCGTTCACAGTACATTTTTCAATTGTGAGCTGAGCCTTTTTCGGCTAACTTTGCCTCAAACTTTAACTTGCTCTAACTTTCAGATACTACATTTCACACACATAGTTCTATTAGAAAAGTTGTCCAGCTCATCAGTAGCTATCGAATGATACCCAATTTGTCTATATTTTGGAAATTTCAAAAATTGACTTGTGACCTATAAGAGATCAAAGGAGCCGACACGACAGAAAAGTTCTACCTTGAAGCATTTGCCTTTAGCATAATGTCTGGCAGGCATTGAGAGTTTTATGTGCCAATTTTGGTGACTTTCGAGTGGGTAACGAGTGAGAAATTATTAAAATAACGTGAAAATTGGGCAAAATGATGATTTTTGGCACAATTAGCACATATTGTGGCAAGTTTTTTGAGAGCACTACAAATGGTAGAAATTTGCAACTACTGTCATAAGAATTCTGTGTATGCGTAGAGCGCAACTATCTATAAGCGATTTCTGTAGCTTTTGCCAATCGTGCAGGAGAGGCGAAAATGTTTCGCTTGTCCTGTTTTTCGTGGTACAAAAAGCACCATTTTTACAAAATTTTGACTTTGAAAAATCGCCAAAAATACGACACTCAATAGAATTGTACCAGAAGGGTTATTTGCACTCTCTGATATGTCCTTAACATGTACAACAAGGTTGTAGTGCTGTGTCTTGCATACATCGAAAAATTGTTCTGCCACAAACTTTTTAACCTAACTTTTTCATTTTCCTATGTTTAACACATGTCGACGACACCTTTGAAGGGCTCTACAGCACGATAGAAGCAATATTACGCAAAACGCTCTTGTCTTGTTTTGAGGACCCATTGGGACTACAAAATATGTGAAAATGAGCAAAATCGGAGATGGTCGAAAAATCGGCCAAAAAGCGACCCCCCCTTAAATTGGGAAAAGTAGGCAAAATCCAGGTTGCGAAAACATTTTAGCCAATTTCTTCATAACGAAGAGTGATTTCATGATAATTAAAAAAGGGTCCCCAGCTTTTTGATAGTGGAATCGAATGATGTTGTCGATTCCTCACGAAAAAATTTACTTTAGTCTGCAAAAAATCTGGAAAATTAAAGTACTTCGAAAATCTAGGAAAAAAGGTTCCGAAGACTGAAGTTAGTTTCATTGCATTCATTAGAAAGTGAAAATGTTAAGCTCTATTTTGATATAAAAATGGCTTCTTAACTCCAAGTAATGAGTGAGTAATAAGGGTTCAAAGTAGATGTCTCCAATAGGAATCACCACCTTAAAAATGGTTTTTGCATATACCGCATGTGCAGAGGTGTATCGGTGTGTAGGTGTGCTTGAACTTTGCGATTTCTCTGTGCAAGCAGTTGCTTAAGCAGCCAACAGTCAATAATTTTAACTGTTTTCCAGCTCGATTCACTGAAATCCTAAATCGTCAACGAAACGAGTATATGGAACGGGAAAGGCTTCGCCTGCGAGCGATGCAGGCGGATCCCTTTGATGCTGAAGCTCAACGATACATCGAAGAAGCCATTCAGTAATCTTTTTTCTCAACACTATTACTCTTTAAAGTTTGTACAGGCTGGTGGTTTTAGTTGAAGGTTCTGGAGTCAGTGAATCACTCATTGTTTGGTAGAGCTACGTCTTTGATTGGTGATTGAGAAGGGTATCCAAGTAGCAACAAGAGTACATAATATACAAAGTGTGACTGCCGGCAGGCTCTCTGTTATCAGCTCCAGGAACATGCCCTGATTTCATCGGTAGCGTGAAACCCCCAAAAGGACATAAGTCTTGAACTGGTACGTCCGTAATTTTTCGGCGAGCTGTTTCTGTATCAAAACATTTGGTTGATGGATCAAAGAAAATTTGGTGGCATAACAAAAAGTACAACATACAGTAGTACACCGTCTCCTTTTGGTAGGTTTTTAAAATCACGCAGTTTTGCAAAACTTGCGCGAATTCTGATCGCGAGAACTGCTTAGGCTGTATTTAGCGATGTCGTTCAACCGAAACGAGAGCAACAAACTGAAAGGCTAGTGGGATCTGAGCGGCCGCCTGTCGCAATTATTTACGACCTACACGTTTTTCTGTTAACCAGTAGAATAGGATTTACTTATCAGCATAATATCTTCATTTTTGTCCCTTTTTTGTTCAGACAAGAGAATATCAATTCTATGTTGGAACATGCTGTGGAACACGCACCGGAAGTGTTTGGCAATGTTCACATGCTTTACATCAATCTCAGAGTAAACGGTCATGCCATCAAGGCCTTTGTTGACTCTGGTATGCAAGGATAATTTCCGTAATTTTCTTTAACAGATTCCTTTTTGCTCTGAAAGGATTAGAACTGTTTACCGAAAAATCTTGGTATGTACGCACTCTATCAGGAATGCTGTTTTTTGGTACTTTTTGTTTTGTTTGTTGTTTGCTGAAGCACGCTGCATGTGTAGGACTATTTGGGAATTTCAAATTTTTCTTTCGTGTTTCTTTTTCTAGGCGCTCAAAGCACCATTATGAGCCAGGCCTGTGCAGAGCGCTGTAATATCATGCGACTGGTGGACAAACGGTTTGCTGGGATTGCTCGTGGTGTGGGCACTCAGCGTATCATTGGAAAAATTCACTTAGGTAAGACTTTTTCAGCTTCCCTTTACTTCCTCCGAATTTGGAGAGAACTCTCCAAGCCGACAGAAACTTTTTTCCGGATTCGTATTTTTAAAAAAAATATAAAAAATGCTTTTGCAGCCTCAAACTTAAGTTAAATATTTTTGTCATTTATTATTCAAGTGCCTCTGTTTCTGATTTTTTTATTTTAGCTCAGCTGCAAATTGAGGGCGACTTTTTGCCGACCTCCTTCATTGTGCTCGAAGACCAGCCGATGGATGTCCTCCTAGGATTGGATATGCTGAAACGTCATCAAGTAATTCACACTTCAATCACGTTATTGGTGAAATTGATTGATAAATTCGTATGTAATGCTGGACAATGCTAAATAGAGTCTGCGCAGTTTACATAGCTGCAGCTTAAAAAGGAAAAACGTGTTTTCTATTTATCGTTTAGTGTATAATTTTTTCCTACTAAAAAATTCTTTGCTTTTCTGTTTATAAATAATTAAAATTGTAATCTCGTTATTATATCGTCCTTTTTCAGTGTATCATTGATTTGCAACGAAGTGTGCTGAAAATTGGAACGACGGGAACAGAGACCGGTTTCTTGGCTGAGGCTGATTTGCCGCCTTGTGCTCGTATGGAGGAAATGTCGGGTAGGTGGTCTTTGGGGGGGGGGGGTTGATTTTGTGGACATTTTTTACTATTCCGACTAGTTTTTGGTAGGACAACACTGAAATTACTATGGCGATATGTATCCAGAGAGTTGCATAGATTGAAGAATGTAAAATAGAAGGACTCTGCCTGAAATATTTGCTGTATGTATGTATGTAATCCTCTTTGGTGTGCTGTGCTGCAGTCTTTGTATTGCTTTCTGAACATAAGTACAGAAGTACATAAGTAGCTAGAAGAGTTCGATTTTGTGTTTGCTTGGCGTGGCTCAATCGGTAGAGCGTTGGTGTACTTAAAACCCGAAGGTTGTGACTTCGTGCCCCTCCCCCCCTTCACCTGGGGTGGGAATTTTTCTGGTGTCACACACAGGTGGTGTGGTTATATACCCAATCTTTACCCAATTACTCTGCGTAAGTCTCTCTGTCTATTTTCAGCTTGCTTTCTTCTCTTTACAGATACAGCACGGACCAGTGACAGCACGAGCAGCACTCAGCCTTCTCCGGCCAGTCAGCAGGCTGGGACCAGACCGGATGGTGCTGCGAGCGGCGCCACGGGGTCTACGGACCCGCGATTTCCGGAAGAAAAAATTCAGCAACTCTTAGGAATGGGTTTTCAGCGAGAGTCGGTCCTAAGGGCTCTGGAAGCCTGCAATGGAGACATGAATACGGCTATTGCTATGCTGTTGGCTCAGAGTATACAGATTCCGTCGTGATTGATTTTTGATTGATTGATTGATTTATGAATATTGCGATACAGTGTAAATGTTTTATAATGTTGTATGAATACTATAATATGGTTGATATAAAACACTAATAGTAATTGGTCTTGGTTCAGTGATTTTCTCTGGAATATGTTGGGAGGGGGCAGGAAATCTACCAGTTTTCTAAAATGGGAAAATGATGTTTTGCTCTATATAAAAATACACAACGCTGATATTATGTACAAATTTTAAAATATTGAATGTTTTAACGTTTTCCTAATTCTTTTTGTTTTCGTGTGGGATTTGTTTTTGTTTATGATCAGCTTTTCCTCAGTTTAATATAATTCCCAATTCTCTGATGTTTGTGTACTTTTTGTAAATACAATAATTTTGGCCTATACAGTGTTTGTGTTCTGTAAATGATGTTTTGCTTTGTTAATATTCCACTTATAATTCAACCTCAACCTGTGCTCTGTTGAGTATCTGTACTCGTATATGCGTACTTCGATTTGTTTGAATGTCCCACCCCCTTGTTTATGAGATTGCTAAATAACAATGCGTGATGTGGAGCGTGGAGAAGAGACCGGTATATTTTCAAGTTCGAAATTTTGTTAGCAGCTCATGCTAACATTCTCTTATGTCTTTAGAAAAGAGTGTGTAAAAGTTGTCTATTTTGACAGAAATCTATTTTTGTTTATTTTTAATATTTCTTTACTAACTTATCTTCCTCCTTAATTCTCCGTTTTATTTGAATCCAGTTATTGTAAGTAACTGTATGACAAACTCGCATTGCACTTTAATTAATGTCAACTATTCAGTCTTCTTTGGCTGTGCATTTTGTGCTTAACTTGTTGTCAGCTATGTATCTTGTGTTGAATAATTTGTTTTGTGATATAGGTTTGTTGTTGGAATTAAACGGTTTGGCTGATGAGTTTTAACTTACAAGTGTAGGTTTGATAACCAAGATAGAAGGCAATTTAGGGGTCGATTAATTTAGTAATAATTATAATAGTATAATAAGTAGTAACAGAGTTGTCGGTGTTGCCGTATTTGCTGCTGTGACTGTGGCAATGAGTTCAACGGGGAACGATTTCGACGACGAGTCTTGCCGCCGGGCTCAGAAACCCGCTTCACTGCCTTGCACAACCCAATTGGAAACTAGGAAATCGGGTTCATACATGTTTTCGTTTGTTTGTTTGTCCGCTCACAGACTATAGTCTAGCTAACGTAAACTGGACCAATAGAATTGAAATTTTAAAATTTCATAAATTTTTCAAACTAGGAAAATAAGTAAAGAAAATTAGTCGCGTTTGGTATCAAGTTAAAGGTCTCGTTTAGGAGAACGCGAATATGTACATATCAATTTGGGGCGGCACGTGTTCCAGCGGAGCCATATCCCAAAATAAAAGTTGCTTCGATCACTACGAACGTGGGCTCATTTGTAAGCTCTCATTGCGTTGGGTAAAAGCAAGAGTACATAATACATAAGAGTGTGACAGCAGGCAAGCTCTCTGTTATCAGCTGAAGGTACATGCTATGTTCGCTAACGGCTGACCCCCCCCCCACAAACGTGTATGTGCTCTTCAAAGAAATTCGCACGCTATCTTTGCGTGTTAAAGCTCGCAACAGACGCACATTGAACCAACTGAGTAGTTGTGTTTTCGAGCTTCAGCATGCAAGCGTAGCGGCCAAATTTCTTTGAAGAGCACATACACATTTGTGGGGGGGGGGGTCAGCCGTTAGCGAACATAGCATGTACCTTCAGCTGATAACAGAGAGCTTGCCTGCTGTCACACTCTTATATATTATGTACTCTTGGTAAAAGTGATAATTTGTTCATCGCTCGCTCGAAAATGCTGTCTGCGAATGTTATCCCTCTTTAAACCCCAAAAATGGGTGTGAACATTTAGGCGGTTTTAATCCAGGCTAGCGAAGGTTGTGAGCTAAATCAAGCCAAGCCATTGTGCTATATTTTGCTTTTCGTAACTATGCACAAGTTTGCAAAATTGCAGCTTCTGGGTTTTCACTTATGCGTATGGTAAGCTATCTGAAACGAACTTCAAAAGTGACGCCGTGTCGGTTCCTGCGATGGCCCAATAATAACCTATTACGAATAATAATGTCCAGCGATGACCCAATTGTAACTTTTACTCAACGCGATGAGAGCTTTCAAATGAGCTCATGTTTGTAGCGATTTGAGTAACGTTTATTTATGGGATATGGGCCCGTTGGAGTCACGTGCCGCCCAAATTCAATTAATTGATGCATATTCGCGTTATCCTGGACGAGACCTTTAATTTGATGCCAAACTCTACCATTTTCCGTCCATTATGTCTTTTCCTATAGCTTTAAAAATTTATGAAATCTTAAATTTTTATTTGAAAATTTAAAATTTTTTATAATTTTTGAAATCTCTAATTTCTGAGCTTTCAGAAAATATATACATTGTCAAACTTAACTTAGACAATAAACTCTCCACAAAATTAACCCTTTGGTCCAGTATAAGTTTACTAGAATATTATATATAGTTCGTGTATTTCCGTTTGTGTGTTTGTCCGTTTGTACGTTTATCTGTTAGAGTTCTTGATTCATAGTTTTCGGTTTGTCTGTCCGTAAGGGGTGTCCGTTTACACTTCAACTTTGCTCTACTTTTCTGGTTGTCCGCAAGCAAGAGTGAATTATTTCATAAGAGCAAACAAGAAACGGAAAGCTGGGTATGCACTGATCTGTGAATTCAGTGAAAACTTACAAGGAGGGAAACGGAAATTCGGCGAAACGGGCAACTATACAAGCGGAAAATTTGTATGAACCGCGCTTAAGAATAATTTAAACTGGGAGCTGGAATATTTCGTGCATCACTCACTCACTTGAAGAATATCATTACCCCAATTGCATAGGTAGGAAGTATATCTCCGTAATTGCTGGGAAATTATGTCGCGTTTTGTCGAATACTAACTACATTTACAAGCATTACAACGTTTGAGATTGTACTAAAGAGACCATGCATTTGTCGTAGTCCTAATTGCAATTGCATCTTGCCTTCTGAGTCATATTTCTTGCAGGTCAGCCGTTGGCTGTTAGAGCATTGCTCAGCAGATAATAATAAGATCTGGGGCCAGTTTCATAAAAATGTTCTCGAGTTCTCGAGTCTAGTAGCTAAACTACGCTGAAAGTTTTCGAGATTCGCAAGTCGCATTGAAAGTCACGCTGAAAAAGTTCTCGAGTTCTCGAGTCAAGTTCTCTGGTCGATTTCGACCAGAGAAAATTTCGCCAACTTGAGACCTACTCGAGAAATTTTTGAAAATCTAAATTTGTAAATTTTTTCTTCCTGCTTCAATAACTTGCATAATTTACTGAATAAATCATCATAAAATTTTCCGTAGATACTTTTACATATAATTTTTAATAGAGAAAAGGTTGTTGTCACTGAAAACAGACTACTCGAGAACTTGAGAACTCGAGAACTCGAGACGGCTTTTTATGAAACGGGCCCCTGCACACGCTAATGGTGATTACATAGTTGCAGTCACAAGTGGCTATAAGTGTTTGCATGCTTGCATTTGTAATTCTGCTGCAATGTAATTTCAGACTGCGTATGTTTGAGCGTTCACGACTGTGAAATCATCCTTACTCTTAAAATTGGAAATTATAGATTAATACAAGGTTACAAAACGAAAGAAAGAAGGATGTCACTACAGCACATCCGACCCGAAAACTTCTGGCCTGAGGTGGGGATCGAACCCTCAACCTTTGGCTATCTAGGACAATGCTCTACCGATTGAGCCACCCAGGCACAATCGAACCAAGCTTAAACTTGAATTCGTTCCCAAACTGTAGTGACATGTTAGAAGACGCTTTCGGGCAAGCCCACACAGTTTGATGGGAGTAAATCTCGACCGTTTCAATCAAACCGTAATGGGCAAGACAAATGAAAGAACGAACGAAACTAAGACTAAACGATACTGACTAAAACAAAGCCTTAGGTAGAAACATTTTTGAATAGGCATATATATTGAACTTGTTATGCTCATTTTAGGGCGGTTTGAAATAAATTTCTGCTACCATGGCTTTGGACGATAATAAAGCAGGCATGCAAGGATTGGATAAGGTTACCTAGAAAGCACTTTTTGAAATAATTACGTGATTGTTTAAAATAAAAAAAATTAATTTTAGAATTTATTTCGTGGAATTATGTAACGTTTGTTCTGTGCATTAATTGTTGTGCACGGTCACTTAAATACTTCGAGATCCATAATTTAAGCATTAATAAAGCTTTAAAGAGTGCATATTTTGAAATGGTTTTGTGTTTGGAAAGTTGCATAAATTAGCAAGATGGCTAGTTTTGGTCGTTTTAAATCGTGCTATACTATTAGCTATGGTTACGCCCATATATTTTAAACTATAAATTTAATCAAGAGTTCGTATTTCTTAAGAAATCTGATGACTTATGTATATATCTCTGAAATTCATTTTGTTGTGATTAACAGTTCCCAGTGGAGCGGGGATTTGATCTGTTTTTACATATACTGGCCCATGTCAAGATAAAAGTCACTTTTTGATGCTTTCTGATCTACCACTTGTTTTTCTTGGAGCTTTTATTTTCATGGGGGTTCTTGGGGTTCTGGGGGTTCTTAATTTTTTGTAAAGATTTGATCTGTAACTATGTTTGGTTTCATTTTTTGATGGGGGTTCTGGGGGTTTCTTAACTTTTCGAAGAGATTTGATCCGTAACTACATATATTTAGTTTCAAATTTTTGATGGGAGTTCTGAAATTTTTTCAAGAGATTTGATCCTCCACTGTTTAGTTTTAAGTGTTTGCTGGAAGTTCTGAGGGTCCTTGAGTCCGGGTATACCGAAAAGTGTGTGCGTTGCCTGGACTTAGTTCTAGGACGAACTTGTTATTCTTGTCGTTTGCTTTCGATTGATATATACCCATATATATTGTGGTTATTGAATGTATCATATACACAAATTTCAGTCTAAATTTATGAGAAAAGCCAGGAGGACCCCCCCCAGTACACCCCGGTTATATGCTACAAATTTGATGATTGCGATGCTTATACACGTATTATGAACATATCATGTCTGCGGAAGTGTCTGTTGCGGGAAAGGATCCGCAACGTAGTCACATACAAATCAAAGTCCTGGATACAAACGCATGAAAAAAATTTGAGAACCTCCTTTTTTCTGATGGGGGTTCTGGGTTTTCTAACTTTTATCTTGACATGGGCCCATATACTATTGCTAAGAAGCAGTACCAGTTTGAATTTCGGTTTTTATTTTTTCGTAGACGCATCGGCGCATAAATTTTTGCAAAACTTATCCGATTCCGTTCGAATTTGGTATGGGTGCATTTGATCAGATTTCTGATCGACTTCTGATAAAAATGTAGTATTTCCAAGACTTTAAATTTTTAAGTTTTTCAAGGGGAACAAGAAATTTTTGTCGCTGATTTTGCTGACAAGTTGCATAAAGGGTTTTTCAGGGTTGCTGAACACGAATCTGAAAAACCTTTTTCGACTCCAGCGTTTGTGAGCTAGAAGTAAGCTTGAAAGTTAAATCGAAAACTGTTTTCAGACTCATATTCAGAGGCACTGAAAACCCCAATGTGCAACTTTTCAGCAAAATCGGAGACAAAATGTTTTGGTTATCCCTCTTGAAAAACGTCAAAATTTAAATGTTTTAATTGTTTGTCATAGATTGATCAGAAATGTGTCAAAAATGCACCCAAACCAAATTTATGCATAGATGTGCGTCTACGGAAGAATCACCGCGGGTAGGTCTATATATTGACACTGAATAATTGTCTTCACAATTACCCGAGGCGTTTCGCAAGGATGAAAATTGTCCATCGCTAGCTGTGTGGGTCCTCCACCCGAAGGCGGCCACGTCCTGTAAATTAGTGAAGTTTTCCTTTTGTTTAGGATCGCATCAATGCAGTGATCGATGCGGCCTCTAAAGGATCGAAATTTTGGGACAAACGGCAGCGCAGAGAAAAACAGCTGGATCTGAAGGCTCAGGAATTGAGAAAACAATTTGAATCCCTGTCTGAGTCACAGCTGAGCAAAGCTACGGCAGAGGTAGTTTGGGGCTAATATTTCTCAATACGTACACCGCATTTGTAGGGCAATTATGTATGTACGAAATTTGGTAGGATGTAGCCAGAAAGTGGGTATTCAGTCTGATCTTTCTAACTTCGGACATTTTTCATTCAAGAATTGCGCGATGGTCTTAGATTTTTGAAGGGCACTAAAATCATAGTTTGAATATTAAGCTTCATTCATTTTCGTAAAGAATTAGCTAGGCGCAGACTAGTGCTGGAAAAAGTGGAGTAGTACATAAGTCCTAATTTTTATTTCAATTGTTTGTTTGTTAATTTGTTTTTCACCTATTTTGTGTTCAATTTTTTAGGTTGACAGTCTGATTGCGACGCTGGAGGAAGGGCGCGATTTGACCCGATGGATTGTCCATGTTGATATGGACTGCTTTTTTGCGGCGGTCGAAATTCGTGATCGGCCCGAACTTCGCCATAAACCGGTGGCCGTTGGATCCAGTAGTATGTTGGTGAGAATTTTCTAAAATTGGAGTATTAAGCGTGCGGCTAGAGTCAGGGCTGGGCGAGACCGAGATTTCACCGAGATTTCACCGAGACCGAGACCGAGACCGAGAACGAGACCGAGACCAGGGTACCGAGACCGAGACTGACCAAGTCTCGGCTTTTGAGCGAGACCGAGACCGAGACTTTCAATTTTAAGCTTAAACTTACTTTCTTCCAGTTTTTGAGGCTTAAGCCCAGTATTAGGGACTTTAACACGTAAACATACGGTTTCCGCACATCGTCAGTTAATTTTTTTACATTGATATAAAATTTTCGCTGAAATTTGATGTTTTCAAAAAATTTCCGGTCTCGGTTTGAGACCGAGACTTTTGGGCGAGACCGAGACCGAGACCGAGACCGAGACTTCCAACCCTGGCTAGAGTGCGTATATATCAGTTTTGATGTTCAGAATGGATTGTTTTCAAAAAAGCATTGGTTGCAGCTTTGGCGGACAAAATGGCTTGACCGAATCAGAACCATTTTACCAAGAATGTTGACAGTTGACATTCAAGATTTCTATTAAGATAACACTTATATTTGAAAGTAACCCAATATATTTCAACATTGACCTTAAAATACCATAAACAGTGTATAAGTGGTATGGAAATGCAGTTTACGAACAAGTGAATGTGCAGCAAATCCTATATTCAGAACATCTCACTGGAAACTGCAGTTTTGGTGAAGTCCTGGCTATCTGGCAAAGTTCTGTTGAATTCGCCATATTTCGTGGCAGTTTTTCTGAAATTTACCTTCTCTTTATTGATAAAATATCCACCAAACATTGCGATCAGTTGTCAAACTCTTCACAAAAAAGGTAAAGTTTTATTCCTGGAGATATCTCCGTCCTGCCACAGGACATGGGGTGCCGGTGCCGGTTAAACTAGTTAAAACAGAGCTAATTTTTAACTCTACTCTACTCTTTCCCTTAGGGTAAAGGATATTTACATAAGTAGCAGTTGTCTGTTTCAATTTCAGTCTACACCCATTTACAGTTTTTTTCGGTGGCTAGCTAGCTACTGTTTAATTTGTCTTGCTTCATTTGCAGAGCACATCCAACTATGTGGCACGTCGGTTCGGCGTACGTGCTGCCATGCCCGGGTTCATTGGGCGAAAACTGTGTCCAGACCTGGTCCTAGTGCCTCCCAATTTCAGCAAATATTCCCAGGTTTCCGCCGAAGTCGGCTCCATACTGTCTCACTATGATCCCAATGTCAGCATGAGTATGGACGAAGCCTACCTGGACATTACGGACTTTGTGGAGCTGCGCGCGCAGCCCGATGCGCCACAGCGCACCAGTTGCGCACGCCTGCGCTACGCTGGTGACTGCCAGTGCAAAACCCCCTATGTGGGCAAAGCCGAACTTAGCGGTAGGTAATTTTTTGCCGTGCCTCTTTTATTCTGTGTCCATGTTTGGATTATATATTTCTTGTTTACTGCTTAAAGGACCAGGCGGTTCCGAGCTCTGACGCTGTAGCTTCTGTTAAACCAAGAATCGTGGTTGACCCAAGCTTAAACATCGAAAGCGTTCGCTTTAGTGGTGAAGTAAGTATTTATGAAGGGTTTTCGGGGACATAGAATACTTAACTACAATTTTTGTTCTCTGTAACCTGTACTCAGTACTATACATGACCCGCAACGCTTAACGTTGTTAAGCACTTGTTTGAACGAAAACGAATCTGATTGTCTAATCGCAAGCGTCCATAATAATTTCCCTTATATTATAGACGAAGAGTAAGCCACTAGAGGGCTCCTCTTTTTGGCATTGCGTAACGGTGCTCCGACCACAATACGCGAATGTTCCCCCATTTGGTGGGGGGGGGGGGTCGACCAAACCGACAGCGCATACCCCCCTCCGTTTGGTGGTGGGGGGGGGGGGGTAGCAGGAAAGAGGTCCCCGTTTGGTGGGGGGGGGTAGAGCAGAGGATTACGGTAGTTTTTGTTCTATTCGAAAATGGGTCCCCGGGGGGGGCCTACAAAAAGTGGTCCCTGTTTGGGGGGTCACAAAAAGTGGTCCCCAGTAGGGGGGGGTCGCCAGCAGCCAATCAGAATGAGCCAAACTTAGCCTGCTTGAGGGCTCCCCCCAAACGGGGACCCCTTCTGCCTACCCTCCCCCACCAAACGGGGACACCTCTTGGCTACCCCCCACCAAACGGGGACCACTTTCGACTACCCCCCCACCTAACGGAGGGGGGGTATACCTGTCGACCCCCCCCCCCAAACGGGGGAACATTCGCGTATTGTGGTCGGAGCACCGTTACGCAATGCCAAGAAGAGGAGCCCTCTAGTGGCTTAAGGGAAATTATTATGGACTCTTGCTAATCGCTTACCTCACGTCAAAATTACGTGTATATGTGTTGCGAACCCCCTTCGAAATCTCGGAAGGGGTCCCGGTTAGCGTTGTTAACCGTGTGCTTCTATGCTAATATGCTGATAGTCTTAGGTAACCCTGCGTGTCTCTTTCGGTCGAGGTCTTTCGGACCTGGAATCTACATTGCTGAGTTTCTTCTTTTCCTCCTCCTGTCTTGATCGTTCCTGCCGGAATAGGAAGCTTTTTGGTCGCGGAAGAATCTTTTCGCAACTGGCACGGCAAGTTGTTCCTCCAACGCGACTTATCCGTGGTGTTCAACGTCGCAGAGATTGGGTTCTTCGCTCGTGTCGCGCATGAATGTGGTCCAGTAGTCTGTCCGGCTGTAGTCTTCTGGTTATTCTGAGTTTCCTTTGGGTCCTCCTGAACTGTTGTCTTCACTCTCTGTATATATCTTCTCGAGGTGTCATCTTCAACGGCTGCTGGTAGTGGCCTTCTGAAGTTAATTCTCTTTCACTACTGTCTTCGACTAAAGTGGTTGGTTTTTTCAGGAAAAAAGATCCGGTTTTTTCCAGCTTTTTCCATTTTTTTCTTTTTTCCGATCACCCCAAAATTCACGAGTGTGCTAAAGGTTGCGTTATTTTATGTTTCTACATGCATAGAAGCTAACAGTTTTTGGCTGAACATTCCACTGTTAGACATGGAATTGTTAACTCTTCCTAAGTTACGCATCCATATACACATTCAAAGGCAGTAAATCTTAAATCCCAGAATTAGCTCAAGTTCATGAATATCGTCTTATTATCTCATTAAACAGTGTTTTTGATAGTTTCTTGATGTTCTGATTTCATAAATTAACTTTCAGAACATGTCTCGAATGTTTCCATTTTTTTCCGATGCTTCGAAAAAACCCAAGTACAATTTGGTCAAATTTAGTATACCCCCACCTACTATGATCCACGGAAAAGGTTGTAAATAGTGCGAAATCGCCAGAAAAGTTCAGAAAACATTTTGCTGTAAAAATCGGTAGAATAACACTAGGAATATTTTTCCATGTTTTCCACCCCATCGGAAAAAATGGAAAATAACGGAAAAAACCTTTTCTTCCAGTCCTTTTTTCCGCGCCCATCCCTTGTAACTGATATCCGATTCGAACGTGACTACCAGTTCGTAGCTCAGGAGAGGCTAGACCAGGCTCGGTTCGGCAAGGCTGGCGAAACGCGTCTAATCGATACGAGTCTGTGTGACTAGGTTTGCCAAACCGATACGCCTAACAACCAGCTGGAGTGTATCTGTATATACAGTGAATGCCTTACGAGAGAGACGCTAAGAATAGAAGCCAGAACACCTACACGCAAGATTCTCAGTAAGACCAGGGGCCGTATTCACAAAGCTTTTAGTGGCTGTTTTAGGAACACGTTTAGTGTTAGTGGACACTTAAAACTTTTAGGCTTATTCACAAAAATTTAGTATACGTACTTTAGGGCCCTAAGTTTAGGGACACTTTTAGCATTTTAGGGACTGTTTTAGTGACCATTTTAAGAGTGATTTCACACTAAAAAGTAACACTTGATTCACTAAAGCATTTAAGGGACTGAACTGTCACTAAAATTTTGAGAATTCCTCAGGTCCACTAAAGCTTGATTGACTAGTGTTCCTACATTCGAGTATAGCTCACTCAAA